>RCAB01000055.1:0-151743 GCA_003640385.1 Setaria digitata | reverse complement strand
TTTCCCCTTTTTTTTTTTTTTTTTTTTTTTTTTTTTTTTTTTTTTTTTTTTTTGAGGAAGCTGATTTAGCTTTTTGTTAAAGCACTTAAGTCATTTTTCAAGAAATGACTGGATTATACGAAAATTGGAAAGTGTTGTCAAATAACTTGAAAGCAGTAAATAATTTATTCAGAATCTTAGAAATTCTAATAAGCCTCTTTTTCCTGTCCGGAATATTTGGATTTCTTTTTTAATTTTATAACAAAAATTAAATGATTTCATGATTTTCAGATAGAACTTGTAAGTGGAGTTATCCGGGGCAGAGACGTGTCGATCGGCCGGTTGTGAGGTGGTGTGGCCGGTTGTTGTTGTTGTTGTTACTTCGAGGTCTGGAAAGTGAAAAGGAAAATGGCGATGGAAGTTGAAACACTGCAAAATGTAACTTTCCTGCTTCAAATATTTCACGCATTCCAAACGTCCTCAAAAAAATTTTTTCTTTCTAATTTCCTGTTCCTCAAAAAAATTTTTCCTTTCTAATTTCCTGGTAAGTTTATCTTCACGACCCAAAAAAAGGACGAGGGATTTAGACTTTTATTATTGAATGTTGCTTAACAGTCAGGATACTACGATCAAATCAAAACTTTCATGTTTTTGAGCATTTAGAAGACTATCTCTTACAGGATTTTGATGAAACACCATTGGATGATGTTGTTGAAGTAAAAAGCTTGAGTCCTGATCCGGCAATGAGGCGTCGAAGACCACGTTACAAAGTGATATGTGCAGGAGAACGGCCTAAAGAAGTTAATGAACGTTTGCAAAAGCTTTATCCGTTTGTAGACCAAAAGGTATGTTCTGTCTTTCGTTAGATATCTGAGAATTCATTTTTATTCTGATCTAGAAAATTTCTTTAACTTTTCATAATTGATATTTTGCATGCACATGCTCAGGCTTGCGTCATATGCTTTCTTCTATTATGCGATTTGTTCAAACTCACTACCCAATATTGCCATATGTTTATAGACTGTTGGGAAACTTCCAAAATTTAATAGGTGTTCCGCAAATGGAGAAGTGGGCGTTGCTTGGGACCCAGCTTTTATATTGAAACATCTCCAAACAGTGAAGTTGGAGAATGTCTTTTTGAATATAGGGAATAAAAGTTGGAATTTTTGAAAAAAAAATGCATCTAAGGAGAAGTCGGTAGTTCATTTCATGTGGCCTTAATTTTCCTTTATTTAAAAGGAGATGAAACGATTAAATTCTTCCAGATCATTTCCATAATTTTTTTAATTTCTGCAGAAAACACCATTGCCGACGCACTGGAGTCATCAAGATAAAGCAGCGTCGTTGGTTGTCACTAACGATTACCGGAACGTTGCCTACGCCGGTCGGTGTTTGTTGATAGATCAAAAATTAGTGGATCTTTTGACTGTAATATTTCAATTTCAACTTCGGTAATTCTTATTTCTCATGTGCCGATCTTCCTTCGTGATTTCTTTCTTCCTTACACAGATAGTGGTGATCCAAATCAGGAGTTGAATGCTAAGGATGCCGCAGCAGTGCGAGCCGATCATCCAATTCCCATAACATGTGGTGTGTACTACTTTGAAGTAACAATAGTGTGTAGCGGAGCTGAATGTTGTATGGGTGTTGGTTTATGTGAACGAAATGTTGATCTGAATAGATTGCCAGGTTTGTACTACATGCAATATTATGGTGCATGTAGCAGAAATGGCTTATATTAAATGTTTTTTTTTCTCCTAACTTGTGCAGTAAATTCTAACAATTCGGTTATTTAATACTATTGTTTATGCTTCGGTGTTTTGAGTACGACGATGGAATCATATGGATTCAGTTTTTAATTCATGATTTTTGTTGTAGCAACATTTCTTTGGGAACTTCATAATTCGGAGTATTAGTCGAATTGTAAGAACATCGGAAGAAAAGGAAAAAATTATCAAAGTTATCAGAAGGAATTTAGTCAGTTTAGGTTGGGACAGAGCATCATACGGTTATCATGGGGATGATGGCAATTTTTTTTGCTCATCAGGCACTGGGCATGCATATGGACCCACATTTAAGATGAACGATGTTATTGGTTGTGGCGTAGACTTTGTTAGAAAATCAATATTTTTCACCAAAAATGGCAGGCATTTGGGTTAGTCTTTTTATTTTGTGATTGTTAGACTTTACAAAAATGGAAAAGAAACTTGATCTAATAATTGTCAGAAGGCATCTGCTTACTGATGTTGCACATAAGAGAGGTTATGGTTTTTTAACCAAGGATAGGTAAGTCTGAATGACATATGATTATTATGAGGAGTAACTTTAGCTCTCGAAAATATTAGAAACATCGACATATTGTGTGAAGTAGTTATCGATTGCTCAAGCTAGCCAAAGAAGAGAAGACTCTGAATAAGGGATAGATTGAATGCCGTCTAAAATAAGAAGAACATATTGATTCGTTCGTTTATAAATAATCGCTGCATTTCAGTTTTTCTAACCCCTTTAAACTGCTTATTTTCGTCCTTCCTTACTGTAGGCATAGCCATAATGGAAGTTGAAAATGTTGTTGATTTGTATCCAATGATTGGCCTTCAAAAACATGGTGCGATTGCGGATTCGAACTTCGGACAATATCCTTTCAAATACGATATCGAGCAAGAATTCAAGGTCATCATTATATTCCGTGCATTGTTATTCTCTCCACATCCTGTTGTTGTTCCCTTCCAGCTCAATAATTATAAAATAGTAAGCCGAAACAACAACAAACAAAAGCCATCAAAAAAAAAAAAAAAAAGCAATGTATTTTCTGTACAATACGCACGTGTACGGTATAACTGATATCAATCTTCTGCAAAGAAGTTTTCAGTGTTAGCCTTTAACTGCTTTAATTCACTAGCTGAGTAAATTATTCGGGAAATAGTGCATAATAAAAAGAAAATTAGCATATTATAAATAATTTAGATGGAGACAGAATATAATTCTTTGAATGAAATTGAGGCTTTTAACTTTAAAATTTGTTCTACCCACCGTAATTTAAATGCTGAGAAATTAGCAAGTCAGTATAATGTCTGGAATAATGAATTGGAGCAGTGTATCTTTTATTATTTATGCATTTCCACTGTGTTTTCTGGAAATATAGTGCTCTTAAATTTTTAATAGTCTAATTGGTGTTAGAATTTTATGATTTTAACGTTGTTGATTTGCTTTTGATGCGATGATGAGATATTAAGATTTTGGTATTTTTTTTTCGCGGAAAATTTCTGAAATTATATGGATTTGAAAAGTAGTTGCTATCAAAAATGTGACATGTAAAAGAAGTTGTAAAGTCGATCCTCTAAACAGTTTTGCAGGATGCACGCAATTATACATATGAACAAATATGTCAAGTTGTGTTGCCACAAGCAAAAACGGGTTGGATGGACCGGTAAGTAGTCGATATTTGATATTTTAAGGTTTGGTTTTCACTGCTCTAATGGAAAGCAGTAGGAAATAAGATAATTGAAGCTGATTTTTCTTCTTTCATAGTTTGTAGACTGTTATTTCTGCGTTTAGTGCGATTTCGTCGTGGTTGTTACATGAAGGATACGGAAGAGCTTTAGCCGCTTTTAAAAAGCATGCTGATCAAAATCTGGATGAAGGTGGGGATGTACAAATGGAGGGAGGAGAAGAGGAGTCAAGTGATATGTTAGAAAGACGTCGAGGTGTGTTTCTTATATTTTAGCCTTGGTTTTCAAAAATATTTTGAACCTCGAAATCTGTTTGCGTCCTCCCCAGTTTGGAATTCATGGGCTTTGTTGCTGCTGCAGTAATCGATTTACATAATCGTTTTTAAGAAGTTTTTAATCTCTCTTCGTCAATGGAATTTGAAACTACCTGACGCGAGATTATTTGTAGTTTTTGAGTTTGATGATAAATGACACATTATCAATGATCAGTTGCATTTGTAATGAGAATTTCATACCACTATGAGTATGATTTTATTAAGGAATTAAAATGGATAAGTTGCCGCATGCAAATGATTCTTTTTACCATTTCCACTTCAACTTAAGATAAAAAATTGAGAGATTCATAAGATTTGTTGTCTTGAAAGATATGTTTTGTGGTTTTTGCATGTAGTTCTTTCATTTTTCTGCTTCAGTTAATTTGTTAAATTTTTTTAGTGCCGCCATTTGCAGAACTGAAACAAATGATTTTGGCTGGTGCAGTTGGCGATGCAATCGATCGTGCTCGTGTTTTATGTCCGGATTTGCTGCAGCAAAATAAGGAGCTAGCCTTACTATTGAATTGTCAGTATTACGTGGAGATTTATGCCAAAGCAAACAATGTAAGAACACAACTTATTCCTTCATTATATTTTTGATACTAACTATTTATTTTTGAAGTACACTCTGTGATCAAAACTTTTACTCTTGGGTGCATTTCTAAGCTAATGAAGTGAACCCAGGATTGGGCTGAGTGTTAGTTAGAAGCGTATTCTACATATGAAATTGGCTTCTGGTTGCTTCATCAGTTGAAAATGTGCTGTTCCAAATGGTCGCATGCTTTTACTGGACTTCTACTTTTGAAGAAATTGACAAAGAAAAGCTTTTTTTAATACGTTAATGTTGCTATTTTGAAGCGCTTGAAACAATCCCAATTTTAGATAATAATTTCTTCTGTGTCTTCGCGTGATTCACTAAATATGTTCCATAAAGAAGAAACGCGTTCGACACAAAGTAGTCTTTCAGCAATCTCAGGTCAGCATTAATGTTGTTTGTGTAGCTGTAGGAATCGTTAGGATTTTATCAGTTTTAATGAGTTTCTAGTTTTTTAATGAATAAAGATTGTTCTTTTAAAGTTTACGCTATTACTAGATTTTGTTTTTGTTATTGTAGTAACTAGATGATTTTAATAGTGAAGGCATAATATTTGTCTAATTAGAATAGTTTGCAGGAGGTGATTCGTATGCTCAAGTGTATAGTAGAAAAGGGCATCCATTTACAATTACTGCCAGTAATGAAAATTTGGGTACAGTTAATCCGTTTAAAAGACGCAACGATGAGTGGGGTTTGTTTTGTTTTTACTTCTTCACTTCTTAGTATACAATTATGTTTACAGTAATATATGATTAAATGGTGAATCGAAAGCACTAACCACATACGTTGTTAGTGTTGCGCATTAAAGGAAAAAAATGATGCTGTGGTTTAGGGTCTTTATATGAAAAAATCATTTTTAGAACCTTTCATATGTGTTACACGTCGGTCACGTACGGGAAATGAAGGGATGCAAATGGATTCGAGCCGATTCGCTCGTGCTCAGACAATTAACACTGTTATTCGGTTAACCATCTTTTAATTTCGTTTTTAATTCACTATTCAAACAATTGACTTTAGTACTAATGTTTGCAACGTCGTATAACTCTTGTATACAAATTTCAGCAATATGTCAGTTGATGAATTAATGGATGATAAAGCTACAAGTGATCATTCATCGTCATCGAATGGAGCAATTCATGGTTGGATTTAATTCATAACTTCTGCTGATTACCTCGCAGTGTTTCCGAAGTTTTAATAATAGTTAAGGCAAAATGTAATTAATGACATGAATTGGATAGAAAATTCATTGTTGATCTTATGTTCATTTATGTTTTAAAAGTTCAATTTCTACTACATTGCTTTTCAAGATTTGATAAACATGTTATACCATGGACTTGCGCATCTAGGAACTTTTCTTCAGCATCTAATGGAAACGCTACAACAAGTAATGGTTCTGTACCGGAAACAAATGGTGTTTCTCAGGCAGTTGCCACATCAGCAACAACTATTATTGATGAAGATCAAGGTTTTCGTGAAATTCAAATTTCGTTCGTCTGCTATCCGTTTTCTTTTTTTTTTTTTGTTATTGTTTTAAAGTAACTAATGTGAATTAATTTTCCTTTCCTTCTGGAATTCCATTCCAATGTTCAACAAGTGTGATGGAATCTCGAAAGTTTGAATTTGAATTTGTCCAGTTTTTCATCCTTCAGAATTTCTTTTAATTTAGATCCATCTTGTGGTGACACACATCAAGATGTAATTGGTGGTGCTGAACGAGCATTTACTTTATGTCAGGGTTGGACGGGTGGTGATCCGAAAGATATGATGAGATGTGAAGAAATGGAAAGACTTCTCAAACTCGGTCGAGAAATCAATTCTCTTTGTCAAGAAATAGGAAATCCACCGGAAGATTTGGTCCGGCGGATGCACGTGAGAAGTTTGATATTTTTGAAGTATAATACTTGCATCAGAAAACTAAATTCCAGTTCACGAGTGATATGCTTGAAAAAAAAAAATGAGACAGCCATTATTTGCAAGTTAGGTAGCTATCAATTTACTGATAGCCTTAGGTACCCATTATAACTAATGACTTTGGGATTCATTATAAAGAGAGACAGAGCAGTTAAAAGAGAAATTAATGAATATCATATTTCGGTTACATCGGCATGTTTTGAAATGGTTTTGTAACTGAAGACATTTCAACTCGCAATTGGAAATTCTTCTTAAGTTCTGATTGATATTTGGTCCTAAACACTAGTTTCGTGTTTTCAGGATACTCTTGCCTTGATATGTCATACAAAACCTTTGGATACATCACTTCGTTATTTGCTTGAACAAGCGCAACGTGTACAAGCAGCTAACGGATTAAATAGCGCCTTACGAGGTTGCATTTCCATTTCTTGCTTTGGCTTGAAATCAGTAATATTATTAGACAATAGTGAACCACCTTCATTCCTTCATCTTTTTTTCCCAAAAAAGACGAAATTCATTGTGGTCATAGATGAAGAACGCAACTCAAAGATATAATTGCTGTTTCTGGCATTACAATGATTTTTATACTATATAATATTAACAGTCCTAAAAAAAAAGGTCTGGTTAATTTCGGTTTCTACACTACTAGGGAATTTTTTGGTACCGTATTCAAAAGGATCTGTTTTTTTTAAGAGCATATGGGTTTCCCGCAAGAATCGCTGTTGTCTGTGCATTTTCGTACTGCGCGTAAACTTCGTAGCGATTTGTCAGCAATGCAGCTTGGTGTCGCCGTATTCGCAGATGTGGATAAACTGGTCGCCCAAAATTTGGAATTCTGATATTTTCCCAACACCATTTTTTTTTTTTTTTTTGTTTCTGTGAATTTTGGTATTCTTTAATTTGACCGTCGATATTTGCCTATATAAATTCTTAGTTAATGATAATGAAGCTGGGAAACTAATGAGGACGACCCAGGTAAGCTTTCTGGAGAAGGTTTGATTTGATCTTGTTATTTCATCTGCAGAAGTTGAGGTAGCAAAAATTCGCCAGCATTAGATTGTAAGTAGATTTTCTCTTCAGACTAAATCAGAGGAACAATCTAATTTCAAGGAATTATAAATATTCACAGCTACTAAAACCATGTTATGGATGATGTTTTTGATATTGAGGGGAAAAACGCACGGATATTAAACATATGATGACAGTATTTGTTAGGTCTCTATTGGATTTGCATAAATTAAAATGAATTTATTTTTTTATAATCTTCGGTAAATTTTGGAACCTACTGTATTAACTCGACGGTCATATCCTTTTAAAATATCGGACCTCAGACGAGTATCACAATGTTCATCTGTCTTCTTAGTCAAATTTTTATGAATTTCGTTTCTTCAACCTTTTGTAGCGAAATGATTCTTTACATCATTTCTGTGTAAACATTTTTCCTTACCCTTTCTTCTGTTTTAGGTTTGTACAATTTTTTTATCATTCCTTCCCTAAGTTTGCTTCTCTATCTACGAAAGCATAGAGTTGTATCATTTGCCAAAATGCTTTACCGGAAGAAGGATTTAAATTTTCTAGCGAAAAATGTAACTTTGTTTCAATTGAAATGTAAAATTCTACTGATTTTATTCCGCAGCGAGATCCTATCTTAAATTCATTGTAGTGTGAAAATGGCGCGCAAAGCTGAGGAAGTTTGTTAGGGTGGGTATCTTTGGAAGTTTGAAACATTAGTTATTGGCAACGTCAAACTGCAAATTATTTCGGAAAATAACAGTAAATTTGACGGTGTTATTCAATTGTTAATTACTTTTAGCCGAAAAGCCACTATGTATAAGTAACATTCTTGTAAGTAAGGTGAAATAGTTTAGTGATTCGTTTAAAATATCATTTTAAAATAGTACTTTAAAATTTGAAATTGTCATAAGTGTAGGATGTATGTAGCTTCCTTTCGCAATTTCTTTTTGGGATTTTGAGTTTTTATTACCTCCTCAGCTTATGTATACTTTTTCTTTTTTTCTGAACTTAGACTACCATTTTCTGCATTAGCAGTAGCAGTAGTAACTGTAAATAATGTTTCAGTAGACATTCATTTGAATTTTGAGTATTTTCCAAGGAATTTTGTCGCTTTGTAAATATGTTTCTGTTTAGGTTGACTGGTTGAATACAAGTCATAAAAACTTTTCATATTGCCCCCTTGTCCCATATAATAAATCGTAGTAGTATTCCATTCATAATGCAGATCCGAGCAATTATTTGCACCCATTGCCTTTTTTTTCAACTTTATTGTAAATGTTTCATGGTTTTTTGTTTTTATCTAGTTCAACACAATATTTAGTACGCTAAATCGTGTTATTATCCATCCCGGAATATGCAGATTTGATTTACTGCCTAGAAGAATTCAATTTCAGGAAAGGTTTTCAGGATTCTCCGGGTTAGAGAAGTATTTTCGGCTTCGTTCTTATATTTCTCTGGTCAAATTATAAAGTTCACATGTAATTCATACAAACGCATTTCTATTTCTTCAATTTCGTTCTTTCTTTCGGAGATTATGGTACTTTTTTTCTTTTTTTCTGACGTTTTTTCCTTGAATGTATATGTTATACTCACTCATATTTTTGGATATATTATGCGTTAGTCATTTATTTGATCGCTTCGATTTTAATTTCAAATTTAATTTCATTTTTGAATCCTGACATTTTCGAAGGTTTTTGTGTACTCTTTATCATGTTTCTTTTTTATTTTTAAATTTGTCTTTGCTTCGTATAAAAATACACAGAAAGCTTTTTCTGCATGAACTGTGTGAATAAAAGGATTTTGAGAAGATTTTCTTATTGACAGGTTGCTTCACATCTATCTTATTTAATAAATGAGGAATCTTATTTTAAAATTTTTATTAAATTTTGTCCAAAAAGTGCGATTGTTGCGATATTTACTCGTTCAAGAAGTCAGGGAATTGGAATTGTATATATGGAATCATCATTGTTGTAAAAAGTATTTTCGAAATTCCTTGTTATGTAAAGATTCCTTACTTTTACATCACTAACATGGTTTATTTCATTTCTGTCCTTCGATTTATCCAAGAATGGCTTTTTCTCAAATAAGTGGGAATACTTCGATCGGAAGCATTAGAGAAGCAAATTCTGAATTAAAGGCCTGTGCTTTTTATTTCCACGAAATTTTAGATCTGGATTTCATGTGTAGGAGTCTGTATCAAACTTGCGCTCGGAAGAATATACACATATTTGGAATTTGAGTTGGAGGATAAATTTTGGACAGAAATGGCTGACAGTGCTTTGTATAAAAATAAATTAATATTAGCTCCTATGGTTAAGGCTGGTAGGACGCCACTAAGGTTGGTTAATTTTTATTTTCTTACAGAGTCATTTTCAGTATTTTCTGTTATGGTTATCGGTGTTTTTTTTGCTTGAATTTTTTCATTTTTGCAGAATTTTGGCATTGGAATATGGTGCTGATCTCGTATATACAGAGGAAATTGTTGATCAGAAATTGTTGGGTTCGCAGCGATCAGTAAATGGTAATGATTATAAATTTTTAAGCAGACAAAAATGTTTGAATTCTAAACAGGGATAAAAAATGTGAACCTTACTCTGGAAATAATAATTTAAAATATTTCGGTAAATTTCGAATACTTTTACTGATTACAGATTTGCTGGGGACGACTGATTATACGTATGAAGATGATGTTGTTTTAAGGATATGTAATACAACCGAAAAACAGAAATGTGTCTTACAAATTGTAAGTTTTGCTGTTTATTTTGCAATTTTTTTTTTTTTTGAAAACAGTGAGTGCGAATGAATAGCATTGCCATTTATCATCCTTTTATGATCAGTTATGTAATACACAGCATAATAATCACCGCTGTTTATCAATAATATTTTCTAACATATGTTTGAAAAGATTGAGAAAAAGCTTTTATTGTTTAGGCTTAGGACGTTTAGCGAAAGGAAATATCGAATCTGTGCCAAGAAGAAGAGAAATCAAAGTTCTACTTTCAGGGAACAAGTGATTCAGAGCGAGCTGTTGATGTCATTAAAAAAATGTATGTTTGTTATTATTTTTCGTTTTCGGTTGATTTATTTTGCTCATTTGAATCACATTCTTTTCTGTTTAACTCTGCTGTTTCATTATTTGATGGAACAAATATTGTTTTGAGATCGAAATTTATTTTCTAATTTTAGTGGTAACGATGTAGCAGCGATTGATATCAATATGGGATGCCCGAAGCTATTCTCTACAACCAGTGGTATGGGAGCTGCTTTGTTAAGTAATCCTGAAAAGGCGAAAGAGGTGAAATTGGCGAAATTTTTCTTTGTGGTTACCAGAAAGTTGTTAATAAAACATACATGTGAAAAGTTTGCACTAATGTTCATTTTTTTGGGATATTTAGCCTTACCTTCATTTCGCAGAATAGATCATTTGCATAGATTTTGTCTTTTGACATTTCATATACATCTGGTATTGAAAATATACTACACAATTGGAAATTAGATGCATCCAATTTCTTTTTCAGTTGAAAAATTGAACTTGTTTCTCTACCAGTTTCAGTCAAAATTTAATTGGCAATCCATTTAACAATGCACACAAGAGCATTTGTTTTGCTTTTTTTTTTTCTTTTTTCTCTTTACTGTAATCGTAACAGTTTCTTTTTTCTGTCTATTGTAGTCATAACAGTGTAAAATTTTTGGTAATTTTGTATTTCAGATACTGCAAGCATGTGTCAGCATTTCAGAAGTTCCAATCTCTTGTAAAATACGCGTCCTGGATAAGGTATAAGTGCGCTAACTCATTTTTTTATCTGAAAACATGAACCTTTGGGTTGGGGTTTGCGGCATTTTTAGCATCCGAAGAAAGTTTCTTTTTTTTCTACTAGTAGTTTAGGTTTTTTACTTTTATGAAACATGATATTTTATGATTTTAGCGAGAAGATACCCTCGAATTCGTAAAAATGATTGAACAATGCGGTGTCTCGGCAGTCGGCATCCATGGTCGACGTAGAAATGAACGACCAGGTGATCCTAATCGCCTAAATGAAATCCGTGACGTTGCTCGAGCAGTTTCTGTACCAGTTATTGCGAAGTAAATCAGCATTTTAGAAGTATACATGTGCATTTTATTTTCTGATAGTCATTTTAGAATTTCCATGCTTCAAACATACAGTAGCTAAATTAACACTTTACCTTCATAAAAGACCCAGTTAATGTAATTTCTCTTTCGGAAGAAATTCTGTGATTGATCTTCCATTGTATTATAGTGGCTTCTCTGGTTCAATTAAAGAATATGAAGATATTTTGAAGTTTCGAGAGCAAAGTGGTGCAAGTAGCGTGATGATAGCAAGAAAAGCTCTAAGTAATCCGAGTATATTTCGTCCTGACGGCATCATATCTTTTGAAGAAGAGATAAATGGATTTCTAAAGATGGTAGCCATCTTTTTATTTTTTAGATTAAATTATTGAATTTAATGCACCTCTTTTAAGTGAATGTTTTATAATTCTTTTGGTTGGTTTCAGGTTAGCTGATTTAGAAAGAGTGCAATTATTTTTGTTTAATTTCTTACTAGCGAAATTTTCAAAGTAGTTCGCTCATTAAATGGTTTTTCTCTGGACTGTTTCCTTTCAGTTTACTCCTTTGTCCACTTATTTTTTTCATTTAATAAATCTACACTTTCAAGTTATCCTGAAATTGGAGAATTTGATCTACTTTTATACTATTTTAGGTTTGTAAATATGATGAAAATTTCACTTCTACAAAATATGTAGTGCAGAGGATTCTTGGATCCAAACAGGTACCAGAAATATCATTCTTTGAGTTTGTTAAGTAGTTTACTGTTTTCATGCATGTCTTGATAGAACATGCGCTTATATGATTTCCATGATTTCTGTGGTATTTTCAGAATGATATTTTTTGGAATATAACTTTTCAGGAAACTGATAAACGTGGACGCGAAACTGTTTTAGCAGGTAGTGTTTTAGATATCTGCAAAGCTTGGTCTATTAGTGATATATATTACAGCTATAAAAATATTCGAAAACGAGCAACACAAAAGCGGAAATTTGAAGTGGATGCTGAGACGGGGATAAATTTTATTAACCTTACATTTCCATCGTAAGTTCTCTAATATTGATATTTTTAATAAATTATTATATCATGGAATGTCCAGTGGAAAAAGAAGAGATTGAGAACATGAATATCCTCTAACATGAGTCTTGTTGCGGATTTGATTGCTTAGGAATTGTTGTTCTCTTCATTGTAACATGATAATACGCTGCTTACACGATATCTACATAAAAAGTGATGTAGTTAATGTTTATTTCATACAGTCATTCATTCGCTTATCGTATTGCGGTTCACGTGTAAACTTAAAAATCATTTCGTAGTTGATTTCTCTTTGCATTTTGTTTTTAGTCAGTGTAAATATATACACTTGTTTAGTAAACGACTCAGAGACAGAAGTGGAGCCATAACTCCAAAGTGCGTCTTAAATGCTTCTTGTGATGAAAATGGAATGAAGCGACCAGTTTATCAATGCGTATCTTATAGATGCTTTATTAAATGATGGAATTTTTTCTGCTATGCGTTAGCGTGTTTTCTGTAACAATGACAATTTTCTTACACGCCATAAGTGTAGAAAAAGCACTTCATTCAAAGCATGATAGAAAATGTCTACTAATTGAAACCGCCACAAAACGAATTTCATATAGGCTGAGGGAAGTGTATATATTACAAACCGATTTTTGGAAAGCTATGCTGTTTTCTTTTCATTTTTTAAAATACCGATATTAATTTATTGCGATGGCTTTTAGAAGTTCCGTGAAATTGACAAAAGGTATGAAGCAACCGTTGAAGTGGAGGGCAAAAAGTTTTCATCACGTATTGGACAACCAAACAAAAAGATGGCCGAACAGGTAGTTGCTTTTTGATTTTACAATAAAACAAATTCTTGTCGGAAAGCTTTGATAAGTCAATCAATTTCAGGTAGCAGCATTGGCAGCATTGATCGGTCTTGGTAAGCGTGAAAGGCTGACTGGTAACTGGGAGGAATTGTGAAATAATCTTAAAATTTTGATTTGAAATCTGATCCAGTTTTTTTTTTTTATTTTTTGAAATTGTCGGAAAAATCTCGTCATTTTCCTTTCTCTGTGCTAAAAGGCAATGTATAAATTTAATCGACTAAGTCCTTAAAAAGGACGGTTTGATGAATTAGAATTTCGAAGTCCATCTTCATTTGTGTCTGTCATCAGTCGGACAGAAAAGTCATCCTGCTTATTCTTGAAGTCAAGACAGTACTATCAGTATTTTGACGGAATGCCTCAATAGTGGTCGTATGGAGGAGGATTATTTTGCTTTTAATGAAAAGTAATCGAATTATTGCCATTATGATAGGTATTTTCGTCTCGATTACTTGATTCAAAATAACAAAGTGAAATTCTCGAAAGTAAAATGAGATATAGATTATGATGTGTTTATATTTTCACAACTGCTATTTATTTTGGAATCAACTTTCCCACAACCGATACTGTAACTGGATGCATTGAAGGACCGTTTTTCATGAATGTTTCAATTGCACGGCTAGCACTTTCTGACCAAAGAAAAAGGTCCCTGTAAAAAGGAAAAAGAAAAAAAAATTAGTAACATCGTTCTTTCACACTCACCATAGTTTGGTAGTTTGTAAAATGGATTTTTTCGAAATAAAGTTAATTTATGTAAGAAACTGCTGCAACCCAAGTAACTCCTTATGCTAGCTTAGATTTTAAGAATCGAGACCGTAGTAAAACTACCTTTATGGACCGAAAGTATTATGAGTAGGAGAAGTGAAATCTCATAATCTTCATGCTCGACAAACTTAAATTTTTTTTCCTACATCTTCGCCTTTCTTTAGGACAGATTCATAAAGGTAATAGGATGCCCCTAAGAAGTTTAGTCTTCAGAACTCATCAAAATACATATGATTTCAAGTGTGAGCTGTTTGAAACTTATGGGAAGTGGCTCCAGAAATTCTGTGCAAAAAAAAAATTACCTATAAATTGGTCTTAAATATTTGATTCTACCCTGTTGCGTGACGAAATTCAGTGCGACCGGTATGATGGCCTTCCAGTAATTTTTCAAAGCCAACTGAATCCAACTTGATAAAATATCACAGTTCCCAGTTTTTGAAAACTCCATCAATTCATCAAGACGAGCTAACTTCTTATGTGAAAGTGGCCCTTTTTTCTGCAAACATCAATTAAAAGAATTCGGAAACAAAATAAAATATCGCAAATTTTTCTTTCCAACACTGCCTTCTTAATCTTCCTCCCTATCACTTTCTTTCAAAATGATTCGAAACTCTTTTGTATTTTACTACCATTATTCGCCTGGATTTGTCTACGTATATTGAGCATTTTGAAAGAAATAAATAGGAAGTCAAAGGTGTAAGGAGATAAATGTTATTATTGGTCACTGAAAACTAACCAATCGCAAATGATCCAATACTTTTATTTTTTGCTGTGTGGAAAAAGAGAGATATTTTGAAGAATCAATGCTCATCAAGTCACAATCTGCCATGTTCCCCCATTCTTCTGCCAGCATAAGAGTTTCACGCATAGCTGCGTCATCAAATCTATAAGTTCCAGAAATTTTTTTTACAGAAATGGAAAATAATGAATTTCGGATTTTGTAAGAATTAATGCAACCTAACTTTAAAATAATTTAAATTTTAATCAAGTGGTAGACCAAAGATCCAGAGATTAATTTAATTTAAAGCAAATAAAGTCAGCCAGCAGAAAAGATTCACTCCAATTTAATAATATTATTGTTAAAGTTCCACGAAAGAATTCGAGATAATAAAATTAATAAACTCGGAGAAACTGGGATTTTGCATATGTAAATGGGTCTTCTGGATGATTCGAAAAATCGTTCCTGTGAACGGTATTTGAGAAATGTTTCATGAAGGAATATAAAATATTATCCCAGCTTACTGCGGTTTTGTCTTGGGCATCCCTGGATCATGCAACCAATTCTCCCAATCAATACTATCAAGTATATTCTTCTTCGCTGAGAAATATTCGTATAAAAAGGCTTTCCAGTCATCAGTTACTATTGATTTTTGGGCAAATTTTTCAATGTACTTTCTCAGGAACTCATTAAACGGAGTGATACCAAGTTTCTGTTCAAGAACCATAAGAAGAGCGGACCCCTGAAAGCAACAAATGAAAAAAAAATCCAGAAGAATCAGAAATACGTCATCTCAATTTAATTAGAAAGAAATTAGAAAAGAAATTAACCTTTTCATACGGAACCAATGAATATGCATCTTCCGGATCTCTGTTTTGCAGATCCGGTATCAATTTTGTAAACGGATGGTTATCAGAATACTGTTCCTTGACAGCACTCAGTAAATGCTCCTAAAATTTTGTATAAAATATTTCCAAAGAATCATAATCAACAATATTGACCTTATTGTAGTATATTAACAGATAAAAATTCACTTCCCAACCACACTGAGCTTCGAAATGCCGCTGTTGTTCTCCCTCAAGTTTTCCCACTATTTTACGCTCCAAAAATGTAGTGAACCCTTCATTTAGCCTGGAAAAAATAGTAAATGCTATATGACAATAACAAGAATAGATTTCCTGCCATTCGAAACTATGCTCTAATACCAATTCTCATAATTTTCTTATAAAGATGCTTCACTTAACACTTTACACTGCTGAAAACTCCAATAAATGTTACAAGGATGGATACTTTATCCCAGTATCATAGCAGATCAATTAAATCTGAAAGATTCTGCACCATAAATCACTGAAACTTCACCAAACTAAATTAGTTCCAGTGTAATGTACTTACCAGAAATGCTCCCAATTAGCATTGCTAACCAAATTTCCTGTCCAGCTGTGTGAAATTTCATGTGCTATCACATAAGCTGCCGATCGATCACCAGCTAACAATGCTGGGGTTGCAAATGTCAAACATGGATTTTCCATGCCACCGTATGGAAATGACGATGGAAGCACAACCAAATCATATCTAATAACAGTGATTTTATGTATTTGGATGGTTCAGTTCAAATCCGATTCCAATTTTTTTTCTGTTCACTGATTAAAAGAGGGATATTTTTTAAAACAAAGTACACGCAGCAATTTATTAGCAGTGTAACTGGTAAAAAAAAAAAAGAAGAAAAACTTGGTCTCGATATACAAGCCAACAGGGATCAAATAAACCTGTAAAAATAATGAAAACATGACAGATAAAGCTATTTTCTTATTTTCCTAGTTTAGGCTTAATCTGGTAGATTTATATACAAATTACGAAAATTATGAAGTAAGAAATATGATTTACTTCACTTACCTCCCCCACTCATATTTTCCAACCAAATCTTCAGCTGTTTGTAGCATTTTTTCCGTTTCACCAAATTCATAAAAAGCTTTATCGACTACCTTTGGTTCAGCCCAAACTGCACAGCGTGTGCTTAAATCTCGCTTCACCATTAGTCCAACAACAATTGCCAAAAGATATGATGGTATCCGTATCGACTGTTTGAATGAATATTTTTTCACTTCACCGGTCTCTTCTGGCTCGCCTACGGCAGTTGCGCTCATAAGGCATATCAGATCATTAGGAACAGTTACCTAAAAATTTCTGAACAGATTAAAAACATTAAATTCTACAAACTTAAAACGTATAGTGAAGCTTAAAAAAACAAGCCGTATCGTAACTCTTTAATTTCAGTATTCTACAACATGAGAAATCAATCGATATAGCTTAAATTAACCTAAATTTTAAAGTAATACACAAAACAAAAAGTGATAATCACCACGGCATCGTAGGTTTGTTTCACGGAGGGTGTATCCATACATGGTACTAAAGAACGGGCATTTATAGCCTGGCATTGACTGAACAAATAAGGTTTCTTTTTTGTAACTGTTTGTTCAGCTTTTAAAAACTGCACCGCCGAACACTGATCGCCCGTACTGTAGACAATAATGAGACTTCTGAAATCAACGTGAGAAAATATCAAGAAACATTTTTATCAGTTACTCACTAAAAATTGAAGCATCCTTTAACATTGCTTAATAACTCCCCTGAATTTAAGAGAATATTTGTGCAGCATATGGATCTTGAAAGGAAACAAAGTCAAAAACAGGAGATGAGTTTACGAAATCAGAAATGCCAAATATTTTCTTGGTAATGTTATAACAGCATAGATAATTTTATAATAAAATTAGAACTGCTGCGAAAAAAAGTGAAAAATTATCAATCATAATTGCTTTTTATGAAGCAAATTCAACAGCAGTTGAGTAAAGTAATTAAAATGAAATTAAATTTATTCAAAAGACAAACAATTTATCCCCAGCTTTCCTTTTACCCACGTCAATTATGATCTTATCACCCAGAACACTCGCACTTTCCACTCGATAGTTCAGGACTTTGTCATCCAGCTTAATACTCATTATTTGTAATGATCGACTATCCAATATCTGTAAATTTCACTATCACTCTAGTCGCTGGTTGGCTGATAAAATTAATTGTGTGATTGCAGAAATAAAAATATGTGCAACAACCTAGCATTGTATTAACTTCTCTTTCAATTCATCGAAATTTTGAATTAGCTATAAGTTTGTTTGTCATAGCCAACCAATTATGGAACTTTTACGAGTATTTCTCAGCGCGATTTTCCGCAAATGCCTACTACTTATTTATCCTACAATACGCTGTTACTATTGTTCAATCTTTCAGATAACATTTCACCACAAAATTTGAAATATGATGGAAAAAGACAGAAAAAAAAAAAATTTATTGAAGTGTTCATCCACAATAAACTTCATAGTTAATACTTTGAACTAAAACCGGAAATGTTTATTGAAATAATTTTATGAAATTCCTAAAAAAAAAAAAAAAAAAAAATCTTTTTTCTCAATGTCCACATTATGGGAAGAGAAAATGGTTTAAAGTGAACATTTTATTATAATCAAAGTAATTAAAAGTAGAAATAGCTTTGTTTACAAGGAGATATGCGAAGATTGATTGTTTAAAATTAGAGGCTTAAAAAAAAATCATTACAATTTGATTGGTTGAATCGATGATGCGTATTGACAAAATAACACTTCCATATATCCGAGATTTACAAAAATCAACTGTCCAATCCAATGAAAAATGGTCAATCGTTGCTTCATTGATGTTGGCACTAGAGGATGGATCGTACATGATGCCTAAAATAAGCATCTTCTATCTTATCGTATCTTTCCGTTTCTATTTTTGTAGCAGAGCAATAAGCAAAGCCGCATATAACCTGAATCACACAAAGCAAACGTCGCATGAAAAAGCAGTTATGTACCACAAATTGTACAACTTTAGTTATGTACAACAGTAAAAATTGTACAATCATTTACTGAAATATTTGATTTCAATTTTTTAAAATGCCCGGCCGGAAATTACATCTAGTGGAGCTTCCATAACCATAGATTTTTATCCGGAAGACGAAATCTATTCCATTTTTGATAATAATTTTATATATATAAAAGATTCTAGAATTTGTTTCTGTTACAAATTCTCGCACTTTTTATATGACTATAAATGGTAATTTAAAATCGTACAAAAACTAGCGGAATAAAAGAAAAAAGTTATAAATTAATCGGAGGGTAAAGGTACTATAAAAACACATTCCAAGAAAACTTCCTTTAATAATATTTTACTTCCTACACATAATATCAACAAACAAGATATAGAGTACCAATAATAACCGAATAATTTAACGAATAGCGATACCGTTGAAAGCTTAATTTCGAATTTTTTTCCTTAATAGAAAGCAAAGAAAAAATACTGCCTCTCCAACAAATTATATGACAAAGAAAAAGTAAGAAAATGTCACATTATTCACTAAAAGAATTGCTGAATAGTGGTAGCGGAGGCAATGGTCATATGAAAATAAGAAATGCGTTTCTCAACGAAGAACACATTATTGTAATAATAATTAAAGAAAGAACTCTCACGTTTATTTGCATATTCCTTTAGGTTTAAACAAAATTATTTTTACCATGAAGAAGCAGGGTTCGAAAATTATTTAATTCAAAAAAGAAAAATTTCAATCAATTCCAAATAGAGTTAAGTCGCATGCAATTCCTTTTAATCATCTTCGCATTAAATGCAGTACTCTGATACTAGGTGACTTATAAACCGGATCAAGCTCCTCATCATTTACGGGACAAACAGTGAAATAAGGAGATATCATCTTAAAAAACTGGTGCTGAGCAACCTCCGGCTCTCCAATATCGCGCACTTCGTAGCAACAAATAATTGTTGAGCCTTCTAATCGCAGCATAGTTCTAACAAGCCCATCTAGTGCCTAAATTTTAATATAAAGAAATTTAATTCAGGATTGCTCATAATGTATAAAACTTCAAATTGTTAAAAATGGTTTTCTCCACAAAATGATTTGCATTTGGATATATTAAACTTAAAAGTATGAAAAATGCAACTAAAATTTTTTGGGGATTTACGTTTTGAATAAAAAATACCAGGATTTCAATGTCATTTACTACTTAAGGCAAATATATAAAATCAGCGATAAAACACCTCAAACTGTCGAATGGCATTTATGCTAATACAGCAAAGAAAAGAAACAGCAAAAAAAAATTAACGCTTAGAAGCAAGAAAAAGTCCTAATTATATAAGTACTTCTCGAAAAAAAAAAAAAAATAACTCAGCTAAAAATAATTGGAATATGACAGAATGCAGAATACCTTCAAGTAGTAAATTGTATCAACCATTACAACTATATCGAATGAAAGCGGTTTATTGCAAGGATCATTCCAATCCAAAATTTTAGCTTCAATAAAACCTTCATTTCCTGTTATTACTTCTCTATTCTCACGGATATTTCGTTTCAATAAATTGATTCTTTCTGGTAAATCAGTTGCAACGACATCCGCGCCTAGTGCTGCTAAGAGTATACTGCACAATCCTGTCCCAGCACCAAGTTCTAGAACCTGATGGTAAATAATATTATTGGAAATTTTCAACCACAATTATACTAATGACTCTTAAATTAATAAAAGCCAATAAAGTGACATTAGAGAAAATGAAATTGTAGAATACTTAAGAATAGCAGTCAGCATGTTACAGCATCAGAAACAAAATCGGGGTTCATTTATTTCAAATGAAGTGCAGTTTCAAACCTTTTGCAGAAATTAAAATATCTTCTCTGCCACTAACTTTCGTTCAGTAGGTTGAAATTTAAAACTAAGTCTTTCTACACATATTCACAATTTAAATTGTTAAATAAACGCATAAAATTGAATTGTAAAATAAAATACCTTCTTTTTTTTCCAGAATGATTGAAGACGAGCAAAATAATGACAGGCCACAATGGCGCTATCCCAAACGACGCAACCAACGTCACCAATGTATCCTTGGTTTATTTTTAATTTCTTTTTGCCGAACTTTAATTCACGCACATAATATAAGATATCATCCTTATTTATAGTATTACTTTCCTGAAATCTGGCACGACTTCAGTTCAATGCGATAAACTGGTAAAATAATAAATAAAAGGAATACGAGATGTTAATTTCGACTTGCTAGAATTGACGAACAATAAGAAGTACAAAATCATAACATGCGACAGTAAATTCCGACAAATCAAGATAATGTAATTAATTTGATATTTAATTGATGCAAATAAGTATTATTTTTCGAATTTTCGAAGCTTAACACTGCGCAATGCCCAGATTGTAAAATAATGACAGTTAAAATTTATATAGACATACTTTAAGAATAAAGACTCTTAAAATAAATAACTTGAATTCTTTATGAATTTTTTCTTAGAACAAGAAAGAAATTAAAATTTTTACACAAAAATCTTTGAAATAATTAATTTTACTAAAGAATTAAAAGAAAAAAGGAGTTGAAACTTATATGTACTTCCTTTAAAAATAAAAATTTCCAAAATAAGTAATAATCATTTGCATTTTTTTGTAGAGCAAGAAAAAAGAAAAAATAAAGGAAGGAACTAAAATTTATACAAAAAAAAAAGACACACGTTTAGAAACAAAAAATTTTACTGCACAATATAATGTGAAACTTCATCTTTCTTATAGTTTGTCTTATTCATTACCATTCTGTTTTATCAATTAATATATTGTTATCAGTTAAAATGAACAAAAGAACCTCTGCCATAATTACTGATTGTTCTCATTCGATAAATTATTGCTCACACTTGCATTGAAAGTATTATAATCTGCAATGTGCAAACAATATAAAAACGTACGTATAATATTTACGAAATTTTGATATCTTCACAAACAAATAACTATTACATCTAAACTATGTCTTCACTCGCTCATAACGATCTTATCACCATTCTTAGCAGTCTCTCCTAAACCACGCATTCTCTCAATCTTTCTACAGTTCTTATCAGTATCTGCTAACTTCTATACATCCTACTCTTACTGTGTCATCTTTCACACTACACTCTTATGAGACTATTTTCAATCTTTGCTCGGAAAAATAGAAATAAATGTTGATAAATACTGTGGGAAAGAGAATCGAAATGATAACAAACAAAATTAATCACTAAACTGATAAGCGCACACAACGGTGATGCAATAATTAGTCGAGAAGGTTTGAGGACATTTTGCTAAAGCTTAGTTTTGGTTCTTGAACTAGTTGACGTGTTTTTCGGCTTGCGTGTTGTACGTGATATCTGCGTCATTACTAGCTTATTTACTATCACTAGTTTATATTAATTGATTAGGTTATAGTAGGCAAGAAGTAAATGACATAATATTGACGGTGACTCACGTGTCAGGAAATGATTATCCGCATGTGAGGTAGTGTGTTATGTACTTAGTTGTGACGAGTGAGCGATGGTACTTTTAGTTCCGAATTTGCAATTAAGTCGACGTTATCAGTAATCAGTTAGGGAGTGGTAAGGCTTAAGAAAATGGTACCAGTTGACCCAACACAGTGTGGTACGTCACGGAAACGTGTTCCGGAAAATAGTAGCAAGTTAACTGAAGAAGAATATATTTTGAAGAGAAAGCGAAATAATGATGCCGTAAATAGGTTTGTCATTCAGCTAAATTTTCAAGAGCAAAAATTATTTTCAATTATGTTTCTGTTTTAGTTTAATTGAGCGCAGAAATGCTTCTATAATATATTAGTTTATGGTCTCACTAAAGAAAAACGAAAAAAAAAAACGGAAGAATATGTGCAGTTTTTGAAAGTTTATTATTCAGTCTTTGAGATATTCTTTTCTTAATTAATAAAGACTGTTTTATTGAAAGATAATCTTGTTGGAAAGATCACTTTTAATTTTATAGGACTCGACAGAAAAAACGTCGAGAAGAAACGGATACAATGTTACGGGTGGAGTATTTAAGGAAGGAAAATGTTGAATTAGAAAAAAAGGTTGCTATTGGTTTTTAAGTTTTAGATATTTTAAAGCAGTTTGGAGGATACTACTGTTGACAAATGAAGACATTTTCTTTTCTTGCATGAATCCTGAAATATTTCAAATTATTTTTCAAAACTTTGGCATTGAAGTGTTGTTACATAATCTCATAATGTTTTAGTCATATTTCATTTTCCTATATTTAATTAAATTACCAGAATGTTTTACTCTGTTTTTCTTAAACTGTTTTTTGCTGCTTTCTTTTTTTCCTTCTGTTATTTGCTATCTTTTGTATTGCTATCATTTTATTTTAGGTTGAAGGGCTTCAGAAAGAATTGTCATTTCTGAAGGAAATGTTTGTTGCTTATGCATCCAGTAGCCGAGAAAAATCGAATACGAATGAAGGGAGAAATGAAAGAAGCATAAATAATGACAAACCAGGCAGTAGCTACAGCGAAAGTATCTGACTATATCAGTGTGTTTGTTGGTCAATGATTTGGCATGCTAAACAATCCGGGTTGTTCAGTATAACTGTTTCCTTGTTGGTTATACAACCGCTTGCGGGACAGATTGCTTGATGAAGACGTGCGATACTGGCTGTAGTATTTAATCCCAGCGATCAAAGAATTCCATTTTTCATGGAATTTAAGATTATAAAATCTGTCGTACCACCTGTTAATTTATTCTGGTCCAGGTTTGTTTTCTTTTAAATCTTAGGATTACCATTCGTGACTTCGTGAATTGTGATTTTTGAATTCATATGAAATGTTGTTGCAAGTTTGCGATTGTACGATACCTCACAGGATGAAATCGATCAAATTTTGCTTTCGTTCAATTCGGGTGTTTCTGAATTTTGTTGATCAGATTAATGAGGTGAGAGTAGTTTGTTGTTTTTGTTTCAGTGGTGATTTTCTGAACTAGTATGATTATTGTGCTGTAAATGTTGTTTTAGCTTGTTTTTGACTTTGAATCGTAATGAGATACGCAGAATAGTGAATTATACATAACTTTGACGACCACATCTATGTTCAGGGGGTTTTTTTTCTTGCACTGTAGGCAAAGGATCAGTTAGTTTTGCTGCAAGAGCTAGTGATAAAGTATACTGGGGATAGAGTAAACTTTAATACTTTAAAGGTTTCATTTTAAATTCAAATTAATGCGATGAAAATTCTCATTGAAAATGGTTATCTCATCTTTCAAAATATGTCTATGATCATTCTACAGCTGTTTATGTGAATATTTAAATTTATCCTGAAAGCGATGTTAAATCTCAATAACTTTTTCGAATTTGAATTTGAACACATCGAATTTGAACTGTGATTTAATGAAACTGTGATCTAATGAATGAGACATTATTGTTCAGGAAGACTTCCTTTTTTCATTTTTAAACTCAGTACTAAACCATTCTTTCTTTTAAAAAGAAATTTGGTCGGAAAAGTACAAATTCAATGGAAAACTTGGATTATTTTGTGTTGATTGCTATTAGAATTATTAACGAACATAATAGGGAATAACTAGAGATATAAATTACTTCTTTTGCTAATTACTTTTCAAAAATATCAAGATCGTTGACAAGTCGATGATATTTCTGTAGTTGCGTTGCTTGTTAGAGGAGGAATTGTCCTTTTATTTCGCACATTGCTTTACTCAGTTCTCGAAAATGTCGGAAGAAGAGCGGAAGCGTTATGCTAATGTTGTTGCGGAATGTGCAAAAACATCAACTGAATTGCTGAATGCGGCCAAGAGTTTCGGTATTCAATTTCAAAAAGAAAATGAGCGGGATGTAAGCGTTCAAATTATCTTTTATTTATTTTATTTAATTTCATTGGCTTACTAAAACTTGCTAAGATTTCCTGCTGACCTTACTTTCTTGGCCAATTATTCATATTTATTTATTCATTATTCATTCAATTATTCCAATTATTCATGATTTCCATTTGCGCACGGTTCATTACTTTGCCGAGAATTGTATAGATAATTATTTAAATTTCAAGTTTCCAAATAAATTTTTTTATTAGCATTTTTTTTTCTTGTTTAGTGATTTTTTATATATTTATTTATTCTCAATGTTCGACAGGGAATATCGCTTTACGAAGCGAAAAATCGGGACTTACTTGCATACACACGTGATTTGGTATATCTGATGTATCAGATGAGCAATGGGAATAGCATACAGAATGACCCAGCCATTGAACGCTTAGTTTATTTAAGGACGGTAATTTTTTCCTTCATTTTCTATTTTGTTTTTATAATTGAATTTGTTTTAATCTCAATTGGGGATTTTGAAAATTAAAAATAGAAACTGCAAAACTTTCATCATGCATTGCAGGTTTTGGAACGAATTCGTCCTATCGAACAAAAAATGAAAAACCATGTCGAGAAGCTTACTTTGCTTGCATCTGAAACAAAGAGCAATAATGTAATGGTATATTTAATTTTTTTTTTTTTTCGAAAATCGAAACATACTTTAGGGTTGGCCTATTTCATTTTTTTTTTTTTTGCTTATTGGATTCAACTTTCTGAATATTTAGGTAACCTAATGCCAGCTATTTCTATACTTGTTTCTGTTCTGCAGATATTACGTCCTCATCCAGAACGACTCGAAGTAGATGATGGAAGTGAAGACTTGGAATCGGAAGATGGTAGTGCTGAAGATGCTTCAAAAGAAACGAAACCCAAAAAATACGTTCCACCGAAGCTTTTCGCAGTTCATTACAATGGTTTTTCTTGAATGAATTCTTTCATTGCTTAATATTTTCCTTAGCATTTCCACAAATTCGAAACTGGGAAAAAATAACTTTTATTTAGTTTAGTGTTGGTGGAGAGATACCTCTACTCATTGTGAAAGAGTAGTTTAATTTGATTACCCAAGAATAAAATGCAAATTACAGAAGATGAAGAAGGAGTGGAAGAGCGAAAAAAAGAGAGAGCAAGACGGCGGGCAATGCAGAGCAGCTTGATACAAGATTTGCGAGCTCAGTATAGTGAAGCTCCAGAAGAATTCCAGGTAATGAATGGCATTAGAAAAAATTTAAATGTGTCTTTTATAATTTTGAAATATTTCAAAAGCACTTTTTTTACCGTAATCTGTTGAAGGATGAAACAGTTTGTTCTGGTCTTCATCAGTATTTAGTATTTGGTATAACGTGGTACATGTTCTGGTCGCCAAGATTTCTTCCCTTACGTTTTTTAACAAATTAGAGTAAGCGCATCAAAAAATAGGACGATTTTTTGTTGAGTTAAATCTCTAATTTTTCAGGATGACAATATAATCAGGAGAAAGAAGCAAGGAGATATTGAGAAGCAAAGGCTTGTATTTCTTTTTTTTAATTTCATCTCACTAGGAATTTTTCTTTTTCTTTTCTTTTCCCAATGAAATTTTTAAAACAACATTCTAAGTGTTTCAATATATAAATTTTGAACATCTTTTCCATGGTTACAAGTCTTATATCACATCTACAAGTTTAAACTGCTTTAGCGATTCCAGAGATTTCCGTTTCTCTCCATTTTAGATATGAAGAGGATTACCTTATACGACTACAAGTGACGAAGAAGGAAAGGCATAATAAAAGGATTCGAAATCGACAAAATATTCTCGACGAGCTACTCCAATTTGGTAATTATATGGCCGTGAAAGATGCTGAGAAAGATGGTAATCGTGCAGCAGGTAGTGGAAAACGCAGGAAAGTGGGGAAGAATAAGAAATTTTGCAAGAAACCTCGCCTTTCTGCTAGAGGAAAAAAGGTGAAATTAACTGCTTAAAGTCTTATATATTTCAGGAATTTTTCTTCTCTGTGGCAGGCTTCCAAAAGTCTTTTTTTTAGGATGTAGAATAAAACAAAAGTTAGGCTTTAATTTGGTAGAAGTATGCGATTCATTCTGTTGCAGTTATAACTATTTTGTTATCAGCAGTTTTATCTTACACCTGTACTTTATTGTTTTTTTTTTTTTTTTTTTTTGCAGGGGGAAACTAAATCCGGAAAGAAAAGATGACGATATCAATATGAATATGTTGGTTGATTTTTATAGTTTGTACAGTATGAATGTTATTTTTATCGGAGAAAATTGTTGCTATAAATAAAATAACTCTGTTGTTTATGTTAACATAAAATGCAGCAGTATCTTCTTTTTTTTCCTTTTTGCATTAATTACATTAAAGGCGCAATAAGTGCTGGATTTACAGACTGAATTCTTCACTTAGGCATTTAGACATGACAATAAAGTTTGGTTTTTAGTCTGAATAAATATAACGATGAAGCTGTAGATAACTCTAACATTAACAACAATCAATTCAATCTTGCGGAAAGCCTATGACTGACGGACACTAATAGATGTTACATACAACATTTTGTCAGAAGGGAAATATAATTTTAAAATAAAGCTTCGCAAATTAATTCGTATCTTAGGATTTTGTAGTTATATCGACATTTTGGACTGCGCGAGAAAGTTTTAAAAAAAAATCCCTGAAACACAGTTTCATTCACTATGTATTAACATATGAAGAAGACACCACTTTTCCTTATCCAGTTTAGAAAATTTTTCCTTTAGATAATTTCTACCTTAGTCTATTGTATTAAATTCCTAAATTATCTAGAAAGTGGTCCGTTTCGAAATTAATCCAGTATATGGACTAACCGATTTCTGGAAGATTTTCTCGTGACCAGTCACAAATTATATTTTCCCCGAAGGTATGAATCTATAGCTCTGGAACATGTCTGATGATTTCAGAACATTTTGCGGATAATTTAATGGTAGCTAAATCGTCAGCAGCGGTAGAACCAATATTGACAATTAAAATTGGCACAGACTGGTCATATGCTTGTTTCACGTAACGATAACCGGAAAGAACGGTAAGTGATGAGCCAAGCACCAGCATCCCATCACAACTTTTCACCATATCATAACACTTGTTGTGAACTTCTCGATCAATGAATCCACCGAAAAAGACGACATCAGTCTTCAGAATTGATTCCGGACCACAATTTGGGCAAACTGGAGGGTCAAAATTATTCACTGCTTTATCCGGAATATCACAATCACCATCCGGTGCCAATTCTCCGATCTCTTCCATATACCAATTCGGATTCTTCTTCTGAATCCATTCTTGTACCACTTGCCGATTATACACAGCATGGCAGTTCATACAAATAACACGTCGCCCACAACCATGCAATTCTGTTAGCATTTTAGATCCAGCTGCTGTATGCAAACCGTCCACGTTTTGCGTGATAAGCCACGTGAATCGTTCACTTTTCTCCCAGTTGGCAATAGTTTGGTGCGTTTCGTTGGGCTTTGAGTCGGAAAAACGTGGCCATGCAACGTAATTCCGAGTCCAGTAACGCTTCCGGACAGCTAAAGATTGCATGAAATCGCCATGTAACACAGGACGATGATTGGTACGCGCATACTGACCAACTTTTGGTGAACGATAATCCGGAATGCCGGATTCGGTCGATATCCCGGCACCGGTTAACACAACCAAATGCTTAACAGTCCTCAAGACATCCACAAATCCCTTGACGTTCTCAGCCGTTGCCGGAGTACACTCCGGAACGAAACGGAACAACGACGAAGTCATCACTTACCAATAAATCGCCCATCGAATCGCTGAAGTGCAAGTATGAACTTTCCCTTCAATGCTGCAGCCAGCAATACTAGTGGCAATAGTGGCAGTGGTAGCAGTAGCAGCAATTACTTGGCTGTAATTAATTAATTGGCTGTAATTACTTGATGTTGTTAGCCTCATTAATTACTGCTCTCATTATGGAGTGATGGTAAGTAACATGGTGATGAAAGAATTTCGATTTTAAATTTCCACTTTAGTCCAAAATTTCACTTTTAAATTCGAATTCAAATAACTTTATTAACTGGAAAATTAAACAAAATTTCATGCATGAAAAATCGATTGAATACTCCTTAAATGACTAAAAAAAACCAAAAGTGCGATTGTTTTTTGCACTCTTATTGCGACCAATTGCGATTACTTAAAGTGCAATATATTCAACTGTCTTAAATTTATTTAATTCTTTCTTTTTTAGATGTATAATTAGCATATTTGAAGTGATTTTTAAGTAAGACAAAGGGAAAAGGGCGAAAATATTCCCTTAAATTACATTGACTTTTATTTTAAAAATTAATTAATGGGCATATTACAAAAGTCTCGAAAAAAGGAACATGTAAGTTTATAAATTTCAAATATTCGAGATAACAATGCATTATTTACTGCGTAATAACTGTACTTTTTTTTCATGAATGATTTAAAAATGAAATTATATGTTTATATTATGAACACTGTTAAATGTTTGCTTAGAATCTTCAGAAGTAATTTTCCTTATATGAAATTTTAATTTGTTCTACAAACAATTGTTAACTAATGGAGCGTAAAAGTGACAATTAATGAATGCAATAATTAATAAGTGACTAAAACTAATCACAATTCAATCTGTTATCCAGAATTTTCAAAATATAACCGTATCCAATCTAAAAGATAATTATAACAATTATTTTCAATATTTCAGTTCCATTTGGATGACAAATTCTTTTTCTTTCACTGTTAATTACAACTGGTAGTTCTGTTTCAGAAGAAATTTTCTTCAGAAATTTCTTTGCGAAATAAATTTCAAAAATTTGAAACCAGCGGAAGGTCGGCATGATGAAAAGAATTTAACTTTCTTAACACTAGTCCGCCGAGCTTTTGTTTTGCTTTTATCATATCAATTATTCACTCCGGAACGTACATCGATCAATTTTCAATCATTTATTAAACATTATTTCAAAACATTCGAATTCATATTCATATCGAATATTTTAACATTACGCGTCAGCTGGAATCGGCTATTTTAATCATAGATTTTTCGTTGTGATAATATGGACAAACAGATGATTGACATAGCTATCTATGCATATCAACTGGTAATCATCTGTTCATGAATTATTTAAATGAATGCAAAGCACTGATGGAATTATTACAACTCGCTATAAAATTCATTAATCTGTTAGTTAGAAAGAAGGAAAATGAATAATGATAATCCCTGATATAATTACTTCATGCGAAACTTTCCACATCTTTTGTATATTAGTTTCTAAACACTAAATAAAGAAAATGTTAGAATGATGAAAAGATTGAAAAATTATGAAAGTATTTAAAAAGGGAAGCATACAAATAATTTGATAAAATATTTCTCAAAAAAAAGACGCAAAAAATGGAAACGAAAAAAAAAGAAACTAATCAGCTCATTTCATATTACCAGTTTTTGGTAAGAATTTGTTATACAACAACAACAGTCAAATTCATCCCCTTTTATGTATCATCATGTGGATGGGTGGGAATGTAATGAGATGGAAATGAATAAATTTTCAAAGAAAAAAAAAATTCAAAAGAAGAAAATTGCAGATAATAAAAACTGAATTTCTTAACCCAAATTACGCAGATTATGTGAATTTAAAAAAAAAAAATGAATAAATAAATAAATAAATATAAAAAAAAAAAAACGTAGATTATGCGAATTCTTTATAGAAATAAATTGAAGACGTTTGTTCAATCGTGAAATTAAAAGTTTAATTATGAACTTAAATTATGCCCTCGTCCTTCTCAAATACTTCCCTTTTTCATTTTCTATTGTTGTACGGCACAGCTCTGCCGATAATATTTTATTGTTGTACTAATTTTTGAACTCACAATAAAATATAATTTATATTTTTCTCATTGAAATCGATTTTAATGAAAAAATCAACGAGTTAATTTTAAGATAGCAATTTAGTCATTGATTTCTAAAACTTAAAATTATGATATATATATATATATATATACAAAATTATAAATGCATATATCTTAGAAAAAAAAATGTATATATGTTCACTGCTAAAATAAAAGGATTAAATATTGTGATTAATTCCGCTCAAATATCATAATAAGATTATCATTTTAGCAATAATGATTATTAAGTGCAATTAAGCTATCGTAATTGAATAAGCATGATGGAACTATTCCATTTTTATCTTTATTTACCGTTGAGCTTCCATCTGTTTCTTCCACGAATTCCTGTTTTAAGCGATGTTGTGAAATTTTAAATGTTACCTTTTGCTGCCTATAAATAGTTTGAAACTTTCCACCTGTATTTATTTTACATTATTTCATCATTATCATTGTCATTTTGTAAAAATTATTATTATTATGAACATCATCATTGTTATTACCATTATTACCATTATCATATCGCTGTCATTCCTTGTCATTGTCACTTACTATGTTTATCAACACCATAATTCTTAAGAGTAGTCCGAGAGATATCACTGCTGTTATTCTTGTTACCATCATCATGTTTATTGTTATTGTCATTGTGATTTTTATTCTTGTTATAGTTATTATCATTTACAGGTGGTAAACAAATCGAATTCTAATCAATCAATAAATATATTGCACTAATTGCCTCAATTCCTTAATTATGTCGGCCATTTATGCAAAGAAGGAAGGTATTTTCAAACTAGCAATTTATTGAGCGATATGTAAGTGTTTTTTTTTCTTTTTTGCTGTTGCCATAAAAACGAGAATTTAATGAAGAACTGCAAGAAAGTCACAAAAAAAAAACTTGTTTTTTTTTTTTCTTGTATTTTTTCCAGATTTTCGACAGCATTTGGAAAGAACAGCAAAAGTTCATGAAGAATAATATACGAGAATTAAATACATCATAATTTTAATGATCAATTAGCAGTTTAATTTTCACTAGAGATATTTTTTAACGTGACCTGGATGCACTGATTTCGCATATTATGAGTTGGCGAAAAATTAAAGAAAAAAAAACTGAATAGAAAAGTGATCAAGATCAAATTGTCATTACAAATTTTTTTTATATCCTAATATTAGTTTTGCAAATTTCTTTTTTCTTTTGGTATTTTGTCTTGGTATGATAAATAAGTATCATTTCAACTTTTTCTTTTTTTTTTTTTTAACAATCCAGACGAAATATTTACCTCATTAAACGAATTATTTCATCACGGAAATAACAAAATTTTGGTTGCATCGTTTCCAATGGAAAGATTTATCAACTGTTAATGAATTTAAAACGAGATGATCCGCTCTCAATATGCATGATCATCATTTTCTTTAATTTACAATTTTATTGTTTAATCTTGCTTAGTTTTCATTTTTCGCTCCACAAAAGATGGCGCAAGAATGAATGGATAATTCATTATCATTTAAAAAAAGAAAAGAATTTTAAATAATTTAAAAATTTGATAGAAAAAAGTTTTTTCTCATTAACTTCTTTTTTGTAAATTAATCGCTTCTATATGCATAAAAATCCCTGTATCTGTATTTGCAAAAAAACAAAAAAAAAAAAAAAAAATGAAGAAATAGAGCTCTTTTTATGCAATAATAGAAAAATAAATATGGAATTACCAGAGCCTAAAATAATGTACTGTAATGTCGCATATGCTGGTGGTATAGTATGATACAGTATGCGATAGCGTCCAATAGAATACTGTATGAAACTGTGGAATAAGTGTCAATCTTGACGGATTTCATCCAGATATTCCAGAATTCATAATTATTAACTTTTTGTAAATTAGTATCTGAGAGATTAGCTTCGGTTTCGCAATTAATTTTGCATTTTTATCATATAATAAAAGCTTTGCATATTCATAATTCACTTGTTCTAGAATAATGAGTTTACTATGTCTATTAATGATTAACACTAGCAATTTTGTAATGAAATTAATAATACACTCAATTATTACATAAAATTTTCAAAAGTAAAAACACCATCAAAAATAAATTAATAAATTATCTAATTCTTTAATTTAATAACTCGAGTTAAATTACGATTCTGTTGAGGATAGTTTGCACAATGTGACAGATCAAATATTAAATTTAAGATTTTTAACAGGACAATAATTTAGAAACTTGACCATTTCAAACAAGATTTTGCACGCCTAAAGCAAACGAGTTGAATGTTTCAAGTTTTTAAGGAACATTGTTTTCCTTCTTTAATTTTGTTGTATGTTTATATTAACTGTTGTTTTGTTAAATTAATTAGCTAAGTCTGGAGCGCGCCGTACTTGCGGAAGATCAATTTATTTTTGTACACTCTTGAACGCATCATTCCACGTATATTCTACGTAAGTATACTTAAATGATTAATTGAATATGCTATGAAAAACTGGTAGTTTATCGGTAAATCTAAGATGTAAAAAGATGAAATAAACCGATAATGAAATGAAATATGCTGAGCGAGTGATAAAGTGATATCGCTACTTATCAGTATTCTTTTATCATTGTTGTGAAAAAGTGCACTATATACGTATTTGCAGGATATAGTACCAATCATTGTATCATTCATGCTATTCCACTTTATGCAACTTTTTGTAAAATCTTAATTAATGATTTCGTTTAAACACACACAAACATTAATTGTTTATAAAATTTGTATGTTCTAATCATTTTTGCTTACTTCTGCTAGGACAATATCCTAATATTAGCATTTATTTGATATCATTAATTATTATCATTGCTTGTTACATGCTATTATCAGTTATTATTTATTGCTGTAATCGTTATTGTTCATAATTGTTAGTACTTATTACCAAGGTTATAATTATCATTGTTGTCACAATTAATAACAATGATAATTATTTTTACTATAATGTGTGCCTCTCTTTTTCACTTGTTTTTTATTTTATTTATTTTTCATTTTTTTTTTTTTTTTTTGAGTTTTTCTATCCATTTACTGGAAAGAGACAAAAAAACTTTTAGATTTCTGGTATAACAAAAGATAATTCAAAGGTATAAAGCTACAGCAAATGATCATTCTTTTCATTCGTTCGTTCACCGGCGACATTTTTCTACTTTTTTTTTTTTTTTTTTTTTTCAATGAAATTTCATCACTCTTTTACAGCTTCTTCTTTTTTTTAAATTTCTTTTCTGCGCTTTTTATTCATTTCCATTCTTTTCCCTGTCCTGAAATTCCCTTGTTCTTCCTGAAATTCCTCCTTCTCCTCAATTTCCTTTCATTTCACATTAACTCTTTTTAAATCTTGCTTTTTTTGCTCATTATCGTTTCTTCTCATGTAAAATTTCAACAACTAATCATTACTTTAGTGCTCAAACAACCTTTCAAAAAATCCTTTAGAATTCAAAAGAAAAAAACATGTTTAAATTTTTTTTTTACTTCTTTCTGTTGCATTTTTATCTACCAAAAATTTGTTTTAAGTGATAAGAATCGCTGTTTTATTTTGTGATTTTAAATCTTAAATAACAAACAAAAAGAACTTACTTTCATATAGAAATTTTAAATGATAGATGGATTAGTTAAGCAAACGTGTTTTAAATGAATTACTTTTTTTATTATGATTTTAGTAATCAAATTATCAGCAATGATAAAACTCTGGTTTAAAACATCAGTTGCATAACTGAACTTAATTTATTGTATTGAAATTCTTCTCTTTTCAATCTCTTTTTCTTATTTCCATTTTTTCATTAATTTTAGATGATTTCACCATTCAACTAAGGAATAAAATCAATGATCATTATAAAATGGAACGATGAACGGAAACCGTTTCCAGTAATTTTGTGTTCCGATGAGTAGCTAATTCAAAAATCAAATATTTTTTTGATATTTCATTAAAATTATTAGAAATTTCTTTTAAGTTGCCTCAAACAGATAGTTTTCCTTTTTATCATCCTTTCAGTTCTTTCTTCTTTTCTTTTTTTTTCTTCTTTTGGTTAACTCAACAAAGAAATGTTCAATTAAGTTTGTTTTAATTGTACTTTGTCAAACATGTACTGAACACATTTCCAGAGTGTTCAGAGAAATGATGTTTTATTTTTTATTTTCAATTTTTAATTAATTTCAATTTCATATAAATTCATAAAGTGTGAGGGGATTTTTTCAAAATTTCATGAAAGCATATTCAGGTCCTCTGGATCTTGACGCTAATTAATTTTGGTTTTATTATAAACTTTGTCCATTGCAAAAAATTTTTTGTAAAATCACGTTAAATCCTTATCTGAATCGTGGTATTGATTGAATTCGGTTTTAGCATAAATTTAAAAAAATAATTATCTGAGTTATGATGCTGATTAATTACAATATCTGCGTGAATATTATAAACGTATGGATGTCTAATCTCATAAAACATACGCCTAATTGTGTTGTTAATTAATCTTAATTTTAATATAAATTTCATGGAGTGTGTGGGACAATTTTTTATGAATTTTTGCGCAAAATACACATCTGAGTTGTAATGTAAATACGGGCACTCAAAAATAGACTCATATGTATTAGACAAATTAATTATAGTACAATTATGTTCTCCGTGAAAATGCATCTAAAAGAAAAAGAAAAAATATTTCAAATAGAATAGAAATTTGTCTGGAAATTTTCAGTTCAATTTATGATTTGATATAATTTCGTGATTTTATAAGGTTCAAAATATATTGGTCAATAATGATGTTACAACGACTGATAATAATTATTATTACGATGTGCAATATTCCAATGACATTTGCTTGTTTAACTAGTAAGCTCTTCTTTTTCTTTTCTTAATTTAAGTGAAGCTAAATAAACAATGATTGAAACGTAATATTACGAAGTTATAGATTCAAAGGAACGGAGTCAAACATGCGTACTTACGTGAAATGAACAAAGTAATGCTACGGTTGCATCAAAGAAACAATATAGCGTGAAATAAACAGAATGATGCAACCTTATATTTGCGTGAAATGACGTGTCGTACGTAAAATATGTGAATAACAAAATCATAGATTAAAAAAAAAAAAAAAGAAGAAGGAAAACAAAAGAAATGAAATCAGGAATTTTAGGATTAGTTATGTGATAATTAATTAATTATTTAGGTGGTACTTGTGATTGTGGTACTAATGTTGGCACTTCTTGTTCATGTTCACAACCTCAAATAACACGAAGTGCTTATATTGCACCGCCACCATTGCCAGCAAAAAATTTACCAAGTAAACTAGAAATTGATTAATTTCATTATTACCTTTGTTAAATCTTGTTAGGTTAATCAAAATAATCAAATGACACAGTAAAGATTGTTTGATAATTATGACAATTGTAAAAATGACAACCAATTAAAATAAACTTAAATTGATTAATGATGAATGAATAAAATTTGACTAAACTGGATTAAATTAAATTAATATTCCTGATCGAATTACTGTTAAATATTTTTTTTTATCCAAATCTTTGACCTTTATGGAAAGAATTTGATTGTTAATAGCATTTTGCAGGAAAATTAATTAGTTGTAAGAGGATCCAATGAATTAAAAATATTATAGTTCTGTTTATAGAAAATTTTTAACAATTTTTATAACTTCAATTTCAGACATTTATGTCCAACCACCTCAGTCGTATCCCTCGCCGTATTCTGTGCAACACTATAGACCAATTAATTCATTACCTGTTTCATATTCTCAGAGGTACAGTGGCTTGTCTTACACCTATAATCCACCTCAGTCATATCCTCAACAACCTCTGGTATCACCAGCATTACGAGTACCACCTCCATCACTACCATATAATGCACCGCGAACTATCGGTGGTAATATTATGGGCTCATCCGGAATTTACAATCCACCTCGAGACATCTATGAAGTTCATTCTCGAGAAACATTACCAAAGATGAAAGTAGAAAGGCCAACAGCTTTTGATCAATTTACATATCCCAGGACTGTTATACAACAAATACAAGTATCCCCATCGCTTGTTAGCAGGTTAATTCTTTAATTTATCACTCTTTTTTCTTAAGAAAAAAATCTATGAATTGTTTCGAGAATTATAACGAGGTTAATAGCAACTATAATTTGGTATTCATTATTACGTTTGTCTACTAGAAAGATTCAATAATATCAAAATTCGATAATTGTTTTCGAATCAGTTGATCAGTGAAATGCTCTTCTTCGTCTTTTCCTTTTTGCAACAGTGAAATTACAAATGGGAAAAATATTGAAGTCAATTAATTGTTAAATGAACAAACTTTATCATTTTCTTTGGCTAGAATACAGGTTTATTCGTCTGAGTGATAATTTTATTAAAGATGTGACCTAAATATTTTTATGGAAAATTGTCTCTTACTACACAAATCCATTGAGATTAATTTTGGATTTCCTTTTTTTTTTTTTTTTTGAAAATTAAAGTATATATTTTCATTGTTGCTACTTTTACTTTTTTCTTTCTTTCCTTTTTTTTTTTTCTAGAGAAAATCCGAGTCAAAGCAGTACAAATGGAGATTTACAATTCAAGAATGATTTTCTTCTACCTGAACTTCCTGCACAAAGCATTGCAAATATACCTGATCGTTATTCGAAAAAGTTGAGAAATACGAAAGAACTAAATTCTTATCATGATGAAATCACCACAACTGAAATTTATCAAAATTTTATCAATGCAAATGAAAAACGGATTCTCCCTCACACATTTGCAATACAACATCGTCTTTCTGGACGTCAGAATACTGCCCAACCAAAGGGTGATTCAAAAAGACGTGATCGTTGGAATTTGTCGTGTATCAGTAAAACCGGAAGTAATGTATCGAAAATTACCGGAACAGGTGGTGGATGCATAGTAAACGGACACGAACGAAGTAACATAGAGCAGCAAGATTCACAAGCCGAACTATCACAGAAGGAGAATCTTAAATCATTTGATGCACTGATAAGCGATCAACAGACTACTTTAAATGCATTACGAGAAAACTTTGATAAGATTATCACACATAACAATAGTGGAACTTTGCAAATATCACAAAAGTTTGTCTTTTTTTTTTTAATTTTTTCTTTTTAAACTTTCCTTCAGGAGAGGACTTTTTTTTGAGTGAAATTCTTTTGAATTGAGTAGCATATATTTAGTTTTTTTTTCTTTTGATAATTATTAGATACATTTTATTAATTACCGTTATTCATTAAAAATCATTTGCATCTTATCACTTAGTCATCATTTAATTGAAATACACAAAATTCATTTTAATCATTGAAGATTGAATGAATTGAAACAAAGTTTTTCTTTTTCTCTTCATTTTTTAAAATGATGGCTGATAACAGTTTTTCATTCAAATTTTAGCTCAAGCAATGCTGAAAATGCTTCCCGAAAACAAATCGATAGAAATTCAACTGGGAATCACAAAGTGTTTGTTCAAAATTTGAAAATAGAGAATGGAAAAACGGTAAGTTGGAAAGTTTTTGTTGGTTAACTTGACGATTTACAAGGATGTTGAGTTATTTTGTATAGAATCCGGACTCGAAATTGCGAAATCAGGCTGGTTTCATGTTACTGTTCTTGGCATGACAATATTACATATCATATCATATCATGTCATATCATACCAAATGTTGTGTTTAAGTTCTCCATCTTGGAATTTGTTTTCCCATAAGAGAATAATAAATTTCAGACATTTAAAAAAGTTCTTATTGGTAGCTGGACAGGAGGAAATCAACGCTTATTTAAACAAACGAATAAATTGGATAATAAAGAGATTCAGAATGAAAATGACGATGGTCACTACAATACTTACTACCATCAGGTAATGCAAATTTTCCGATTAATTAATTAATCGATTTTTCGTAAAATTGTCTGAACTGAATAATATGATTTACAGACCTGTACAGGTTGGGTATTAGGTCGATTGAGAAATGAAACTGTTACATCAGCTGTGAGAAGATGTGATCAACTAAAATGCGAAGCTGCGAATGTTAGGCTTTCGAGAAATCGTATCCTAGAAATTACATTCTTAAAAAATGTCACTGGACGCTTCAAAAATTACGGCACTTACTGTGTTGCAAGTATGCTATCAATAAATTGAAATTATCAAAATTTTATTTTTAAATCTTCTTTTAACTGGAAGAAAATTTATAAAAAAAAACCTTCTTTCTGTGCAAACTTTTAATGGTAATTAAATCAATAATTTATAAAATAAAAGTGTATAAAAGTTAACAAATTTATAATTTTAGAGAATCCGATAAGTGGAATCAAATTTAGTCGCATACTAGTTAAAACAAATGGGGTATGTGTTAATTAATTAATTAATCAAATCCTTAGAACAGTATAATTTTCGGATTAAATTATGCTGGGGATATCCTGAGAAATTGGTGAAGTTTCATTGGGACTGTAACAAGAATAGAATGAAGCTTCTTTCTTAATTACTAATTACATTTCAGCTTTCATACAGTCGCAGATTGCATGATGATCCATCTCGCAGTGGAATTCATTATCGTAAAAGGTGGGGACCTTTAAGAGGAGCAGAACAAAGAATACGACCTGTAAGGCAGTAATTATCGACGGTAGCATGCGACTGTAGCCTAGTGCTGTTAATAATTACTTGAACAGAGATAAATTTCAGACTAATTAAGCAAATAGTATGACCTTAACTTCATTATACTGCATCTGCAATAGCAATCAAAATATGCTAATTTTGAAAACTTTTTGATAGCTTGAAAGAAATGAATTCTTTTCATATTTAAAAATTTTTACACTTCCAAAGGCAATCTTTGTATCCAGAAATAAACAGCTATCGAAAGTGTCAACATAAACTTAATCACTAAATTACTTGATAACAGATTACAGTATCAATCAATTTTTTAATTATATTTTGTAAGCATTCATTAGGAAATTATGAATAAAGATCAAATATTGTTACTAATTAAATTACCTGACTTTATTACAGTGATTCGGAAAGTGCTATTTCACCTCATTTTTTTATCAGTTCTAACAAAACGCATGGTTATGTTAATGTAATTGGTAATGATGATTCATTAGATGATAACAGTGATAACGATAATGATAGTTTATTGCGTAATGACAACGAGGATAATGAAGAAAGTGATTAAAACAAATAACGGACAGGAGATAATGTTTCGTACACATTTAATTTATCTGAAAAGTTAGAAAATTTGACGATTTTTAATAAAAGTATTTACATGCGTTTTTAAAGCACTATTAACTTTTACCTCGTTGTTTTTGCTTCTCTCATCTTTCTTAACTTTAGCATATCAGAATTCTTTCTGTTGTAACTTAAAATATCACTGATTAAAATCTAAGTGATAAATCCTAACAGAACCCATGATAACTTGGTAATAGGACGAATAGTTGCAGTAATAATAGTTACATTGCAAAATGGACAGATTAAATGAATGTGATTATAGAAGACCAGAATTAACGTTTTATAGATAGCAAAATTGCTTCCTTACTATTTATTAATCTCACAAATACCTACCTTATTTAATTTCTAGCAGAATTCGAAAAGGAAAAATTCGTAGTAATGAAAAAATCCAACAATGGATTCAATATAAACTTTACATAATAATATTAACAATTCTTTTATACAGTAATAAGAGAAGAACACATAATAATGAGTTTAAAAAAAAAAAAAAAAAAAAAATTAATATTAGCAATTTTTAATTGAAAAACGAATGCAGTAATAATTGGAAAAAAAGAAATGCTGGCTAATTTTTAATAATCATTACTGTAATTGTATGATTATTACGATATCTGGTCTTGATTATGGGGAAAAAGCGCGATGTAAGAAAGCTGTACTGGAACTTATAATATCTGCATTCTACTGGATAGATCCGGTTATTCAATGCAGTAATCGGTATAAAACCGGATAGAGTTACATGCCTGTAAAAAAGAAAAAAAAGTTTTATAGATTGAATCATTTTACTTCTTTATTTTAATTTCCATTCGCTGCTATTTAGCAAATGGAAATTTTGGAAGAAAAAAAAAAAATGAAGGAAATATACATATTACACATACTGAAGCAATTGAATTCTAATGAAATTTGAAATTAAATAAGAAAAATAGTTTACCTTTAAATTTCATTTATGCAATAATCATTTGAAATTAGACTGCTCCTTTTCCTCATTTTTCGAATAAATTGCTTCTTTTACATTCATTAAAGTTTCGTTTAAATTTTTCATGTCTTCTTTTTGCTTTAAAACATTAATAATTATTTTTTACTTTATTTATACGATAAAAAAAAAAAAAAAAAAAAAAAGAGGAAAAGAAGAAAAAAGGGAAAAAGCGAAGCGTTAGTTAGTTAGAAAAGACTAACGATGAGATGAAGCAAGCACATTTCTTGTTGCATATATATTAAATAAAATTTTTAAATTTAAATTTCATGTTTAAACTTTTTTATGCCACAAAAATTGATCAAAATGTTTGAAAAAATTAACCTGATTATAGAAATATTGCTCTTCACGAGCCATTCCCATCCGAGCAAATGCACCTCCAGCTTCTCGGATCGAGCCCGCACTATTGATGGTAGTTTTTGTCTAGGATTAACAAGAAAATTTGCAAACAAACCTGTTAGCTCATTAGTTTATTTCCTCAATTATTCATTTCCTTAATTAATCTTTTACCCATCTATCAAATTGCTCATTTATTCATCTCGAAAGTTTTCTTTTTTTTTTTGATTTTAATTGAATTTTGCATATTTCTAATGTCATTCACTTTGTTATTATTTTGGATTTATTTTTAAAACAAAAGAAAAAGGGACTGATTTAGTGAAATTTAAATTAAATCATACATTGCTCGTACCTTCATCAAAGTGTTCCGACATGAATCTAGAAAGAAAGTAAATAAATAAGGACTTAAAAGAAAGACTAAATAAATGAACTTCATCTAATTTACCTCATAGCAAATAGCATCTTTAATTTAATTTTTCAACGATTCATAAATAACTCTTTTGAGTTACTTAGTCTAAAAATACAAAGCATCCGTCACTTTAACTTAATTAATTAGAATAATAGGAAAAAAGAGGATGAAGAAACAGAGTAATTGGCATAAAAACATAACATGAATTAGCGTGCAGTTGCTGGGATAAAAAATAAGCCGAATATACATATATTTCTGAAGAAAGTAAATTGTATTTCATGAAGACAAAAAAAGTGGAGAAAATTCAATACTTTTTTTTGCTAGATTTCTTGACAAATATTCTATCAATAAAACTAATCTGAAAATCCATGATTTGATAAGACTGATTTAGCTAAAATTTCAGTTTTAAAATTTTAAAACGATTTGAAAGCTTGCTTTGATCACAGTTAGCGTCATTCATTAGTTTATTTTTTAAATTCGCTAATTGGCACTGATCTTTTGTTAGCTCTTACTCGTACCTACCTAATTATCAAATTTAATTCACGATAATATATATTTCACAATATTTCGTACCACTAATTAAAAATTTAATTCGTAAGTCTAATTGAGTTCTCAGATCTTACACATGAGTAACTGCATTCTCCGCGTGGTTTAAATTTTAAAGAACACCTTTAAAAAAAAAAAAAAAAAAAAAGAAAAAAAACGAAAGACAAAGTGCGATCCGTCCTAAAGTTTCATTTCAATGAAATGAAAGTTCCAATGTAGAAGACATAGAATGAACTGTTTTTAATTAAGCGAAAATTTATGAATTAAGTCATATATATATTTAATTTGGAATTTTAAAGTTCTGTCAAAATTTCTTATAACAAACCATCAAAGGATGGGAGAAAAGAGCAGGGAGAAAAAATTGATGCATTGTAGAGAAAGGATGAAAGAATGGAAATTAATGCTAAGAGCCAGTGAATTTTCCAGATTTTCAATCAATTTTAACATCGAGCAATTATTTTCAATTGATATTACTATTATCAATTGGTATCACATGAATGAATCAAATGGCATTTATTTGAAATTTCGAAAATTTAATTAATTCCGCCAACAAATTTGACACCATTCCTTACAAAGGGCTTGAAAGTAATGCTAAGGTGGGGTTCAACAAAAAACAAAAAAAGCAAAAAATGTATGCTCAAAATAAGAATTTGAGAAACATTTTTTTCATATCTTTTATGCTGAAAAAATTTAGAAATAAATCCTCCCACTACGGCAGAACAAAAAAAAAAAATCAAAAAGATTTTTTCCAAAAAAAAAGAGGAAAAATTAAATTGCTGAAAATGTAAAAACTGAGGAAACAAATTGTTAAATTAGAGTTTGAAATTTCCAAAAATTAGAGAGAGAAAATTTTTAGGGGGAAGAAAAGAAGTGAAAGTTCTTTCACTAAGTCAACAACGGAAAATCAATTAGAATTAGTGAAACTAAAAAATAACTTCAGCTACCATTGCTCTCATTTCCATTCTACTACCACCACAGCAACATTATTGATGAGTGAGACGGAAAATTTTCGTAATCATCGTAGCATAAATGGATGGTTTCAAAGTTGTGTGAAGTGACAAAACAGCGATGTGTGAAATAGCACATCCTCTTGGTGGTGATTGTTCTTGTTATGATGTGTTGTATTTTAAAGAAATTACAAGCAGTGACAGTTTTGGATCTTAATTACCTGTGTTCGGGCTAGTCTTACGTAGGGTTAGATTTCTGTGTGAGTTTGAACAGAAATTCTGCAAAAAAAAAAAGTAAAAATTATCGATACTTGTTGCTTTCCAGCNAAAAAAAAAGTAAAAATTATCGATACTTATTGCTTTCCAGTTTTTGCATTTGCGATTTTGAATTAAAAAAATCAGATGTGCTTCAAAATAAATATTCCTTTTAATAATTTAAGATTACTAATGAAGATTTTCAATTTTCTGATTGGTTAATGACCAATGAGTGAATTAAAATCTCACAGCAAAAATGAAGTTATGCAGAAGAAAAAGCGTAATCCGTTGAAAAATGAAATCGTATTCGGAGATTTTATCACATCCGAAGCATTAGAGACGGAACCAAAAAAGACAGGATATCCAAAGGCGAAGGTTTTTGCTCATCTTGAAATTTTCTATGAATTTATAAAATTTTATGGGATATTTTGGAAAATCTGGGAACTTTTTGGGAAGCTGTTGCATATATACAAGAAGGAATAAACTAGAAGATAGCTTGGAATAAATAAGTTTGTTATATTGTTTTGAAGAAGTATTTGTAGGTAAAACAAAGGGACGACGACGGGATAGTGGAGTCAAACCCCTTTAATCTGACCACAAAGGATACTGACGCAGCTATAATCGGATTTTTGAAAAAAGTGAAGAATTTTCAAGATCGAGCATGGAAACGAAACCCAGTGAAAGTAATGATTATATTCTTTCTCTTTTCTCTTTTTGTTCAGATTTTTCAAGTTTACTTGAATTATTCAGTAATTCCTGCATTTCAATAGAAAGGAATTTACTTGTGAGATATTGCATAATAGCGGTAGATGAGAGCTGCAAACGAGATTGAATTTTTCCATGAGTCAGGACGGTCATTAAGGCGAAATCAAAGCGCCGATTAGTATACGGTATAAGAGAAGTACGGAAACAGTTAACGCTTGAAGCGGTACGTTGCGTTGTGTTGGCACGCGATATTGAAACCGATAAAAGCAGTATGTTTTGAATTCCTCTATTCAGTAGTTTAGAGAGAAATGATACTTTAGGGGAATGAGTGAAATTTGTTAGTTGGCTTAGTTTTGCTATGAAGTGGAATATTCTCAGAATTTTATGGCGAAATACTTCCGGAACTTAATTAAATTGAACGTTTGTGGTTCTGCTGAATATCTTATGTGATATTCGTTATTGGCGCTGATATAGGACTGTCGCTGTCTTCCTTTCTATAATTTGATTCATTGTACTAAATCTTTTATGGATGTGAATTGATGACATAACGAATTGTGAGGGCCAAGTTTCTTTTTCTGCAATTTTTCCTTTCGTTCTTTCGTAATTCTTAGATATGGTATACATCAAAGATTTGATTTTTAGCTGAACTTGCTGATGAAATTGATATCATCAAGGAAATTTGTGCGTGCAACCGTATTGAAGTGTTCTGGATATCTTCAAAACACGATTTAGGCAAAGCAGTGAAGAAATGGCCAATTGTTTCTGTGGTAGCAATTCTTGACTACTGTGGCGCTGAGGTATGTTTTTTTAGTGGTTAAAAAAAAAAAACAGATGTTGCTGTTAGTCATAGAAATTAAATTCAGGACCTCCACTTGGTCTAAATAACATGATTTATTGATCACAGTTATTTGCTGAATTTGCCCATTAATTACAGGGAATAATTGGATTCTTCGCCAGTCAAATCAGAATTTTTTTTTAAGGTTTAGTAATGAAAAGAATGATTTTCCAATACTGTGAACGATCCAGAAGCAACTGCTCTTTCAGGATGCGTACAATGCAGCGTTGCAGACATGTGCGAATTTTATGGCCTGTTGTCGGATTGTTGAACATATTGATCAGTCATCTTTATTTCCTTGATGAATTCTTATTGTTATTTTATGTGATAGGTTAGATGAAATGAAGTAGGTCTCAAAAAGAATTAGTTGTAATTGGGACGAAATAAATGCAGCTAAATCATTTTAATTACATTCGATTTTACGGGAAAATTAGCTATGATTGGATGATATTAGCAATATCGTAAATACAGATTTGGTTAGTCAATAAGAATTACCATTTTCTAATGCAATGTTATGTTGATAACAGTATTATTACGTAATGCATACCTATGTGTTGATATTAGTTAGCAGTTATTAGGTAATGCAATCCTCTCTATCAAAAATGTCCTTTAATATTACGTATCGTTGGTAATATTTTATATGTGTTTAACTTATGTGATACTCAGGCAGCATCGTAATATGCAATTTTAATTGGCTAAGCCAAATTTATATTTTTCAAAACATTGATTCAATTTCCAAGATGTATCCCATGGTGAGTATAAATATTCCTTAATTAGTGGGATGATTTTGAAATTTTTCAGTTAGAATGAATCTGTTCTATTTTAGACATAATTGATTGTTTGCAGAAATTTGCTATAACTGGATGATAGTTTATATAAATTAAATACATACAGTTCCTTTCATGTCTGAGTATTGAAATACAGGGATGGGTTGATTCTGGAATGGAATAGTGCTGCAGGATATAGTGTGGCCTTATGCGGAAAGCAGTATTGCATTGGTTATATTACAGTGTTTGGGTGCTGACTGTTGGGGGAATTAATATTTTTCTATGGTAAGGTATTCTGATGTGTATACGGACAGGTGACATAAAATCCTGTGATCTGAAATTAAATTTAGAGAGGCTTATAAGTTCAGGAATCTGTAGATTCTGGAGGAGACGTTTTTTTGACTGAACTTCAGGAAAGTTACGAGTTCTCCCAAGAATCTGTAGGAGTATAAAAGATGAGGAGGGCATTGGCCACATTGATTATAACCACGTTGTAATTTCCAATGCAATTACTGTATTATGATGAGCGGTATTTAACTATGTCACCAGTTTTTTTTTCTGTTCTCTTCAGTTGGAAGAAATAAGTGACTGATATCTATTGCTTAGAACTTATGTGCGTCAAATTTTAGACTTTGTGATTTATAGCTGTATATGAAATGATAATTTTTACTATTCCTTTTTTGTAATGTATAATTTTTTTTTAGATTAACGTAAGTCGAACGATAGCTATATTCTCACATAACGCGTGGGACAGCATCCAGCAAATCGGCAGTGTCTTTCGCGGTATTTGTTCTATGCAAGGAGGTGCAGGGCGAACTTCATCATTCTCAAATCGTATCCTTCTGGGTCTTTTCAATTGTTGCCTCCCAGGTTCCTGTAATTCGAGAGCTAAACTGCGTACAGAGATGGCTGAACCCGTTGTTATTCCTCCACGTAGCAAACATACAGCCAGTGTAAGTATATTTGTTTTTTTCTTTCTTTTTTTTTTTTCGTATGAAACGCTTCTTTATTTGAGACACATGTTGTAGAGTCTGAAATATATCGTTGTATGGTTTCATCCGAAGATGTACCTGAAAATTTAACCCAAATTTAGCAGATATGCAGATGAAAAAGTTGGTGCATCGTTCTACAAGCTGACGTGAAGTATCATTTGATAGTCATTCAGATTACCATTATTCTAGTCACTTTGGTGGCATGTAAAAAGTGAATATAGAAATTTATAAATATAGGAACATGGTTTTGATTTCTAATGATCATGAAGAGATAAAGTATTGCGAATATGATTTGGTTCAAGTAGTAAAAGACTAGTGTATTTAAAGTAAACTGGATTAGCATCTTACGAGTCCGATTATTACCTCATTTATAACATTTAAAGATACTATTTTCTTCATGTTTCTCATTGAATTGACCTGGTTAGTGTGTGCTACAGGAAATATTAAAAAGTGGGAGGTTGAGTATGAGGTGAAATTGTACCTTAGAGAACATAGTTTGTAGATATCTAAACTTCATGATATCACTGAAATTTCGAAAAAAAAAAAGAGAAAATGTTATCACTGAACTTCAGATAATATTTCTTCACGGTCTCGGTGACACTGGTCATGGCTGGTCTTCTGTTTTTGCGGATGAAATACGGCATGATCATATCAAATACATTTGTCCCCACGCGTGAGTTCCACCTTTTTGAGGATAAACATGAGCGAAAATAAATAATGTAAATAGAAATTATTATAGAAAGTGCTGCGGGTTCTATACTTGAGTATAATGGAGTAGCTTGGATAGTACGTTATGTTGCTAGTGTTGTAGAATGTTGCTCGTTGCCTGACTAGGTGTTATTTGGATGTAGTTGACATGCAGTCATTTTGAAAGCTTAAACGAATGAAGAGGTTCGAACTATTTTGATCGTTTTAGTGTGAACATATCACTGTCAATTTTTGGTTTCATTACTTTGTATGAAATCCAGACGTTTTCTTTTAGTGGCAGCGCTTTCTGGCGCTGTATTCGTTGTGTTAAATAAAGTAAAACCCCTGGTCAAAACTGATAAGATTAAAGCATGAAATTTGCATACTTTTAGCTTTGTAATTATTTTTTAAGGATAGTGTAAATGCTTAGTGGATTGACTTCCGTAACGAAAGACATTTGTAGGCCAACAAGAGCAGTTACCTTAAATTTTGGCATGCAGATGCCTGCTTGGTACGATTTATATGGGTTGACACCGAACGTAGAAGAAGATGAAGAAGGGATTAATGAATCAACAATGATTGTGCATTCCCTGATTGATGCTGTGAATTTTACTAGAATCTTTTTTTTTTTTTATTTGCTTTATTTTTTGAACATATTCTTCTGCAGAAACTGACTTGTTAGCTTGGTGGAGGGTTTCGGGACATTTGTTTTAATGGTTTAAATTTTGTCTAACAATTGCTGCTGTGTCATAAGATTCTAAATTTAAAATGTAATTAAATTTTTTGAGGAAATTGAAGCTGGTATTCCATCAGAACGTGTAATGGTGGGAGGCTTTTCAATGGGTGGTGCATTAGCACTATATTCTGGATTAATATATGATAAACCGCTTGCTGGAATAATTGGTCTCAGTTCCTTTTTAGTGCAACGAACGAAGCTACCTGGTGTAAGTCTTGTTTTAATCATTGTAGGTAGTATAAAAAATGTCCGGAATCACCTAGTTCGTTTGGAATACGGTGTTTTTGGTTTTGTAATGGAGGTTGAATTTTAGGGTTTTAGCGCTATTATCAATTTAACTGGAGGCAAATTTCTATGTAAGCAATTTTACGGTTATGTAAGGAAATTCCCTCATATTTCTGAATGCCTTGAGTTGCCAAATACTTTTACCATCGAATAGCTGCTTTCTTTCTTTATTTCTTTATTATTTTTTCCTGTAATTGGACCCATTTCTCTACCTGTTGCACTCGAAGTTTTCCAAAAGCTTGGCCTTTCTTTGAAAACTTTAACAGCAGCTTTTTATCTTGCAGCATGCTCGAAGCTTTAGTTGGCAATACGTCTATCACTTCCGGTGATTTTTAGCTAGATGGTCGGCTCAGGAAATGCATGTTTTGTTTCAGAATCATACAGCTAATAAAAATGTGCAGATATTCATGGGTCATGGTGGTCAAGATTGCTTAGTACCTCTTTCATTTGGCCAAATGACAGAAGCCTATATCAAAAATTTCAATCCTAACATAAATATGAAGGTTTATCCAAGAATGGCACATAGCAGTTGTCCCGAGGTAATTATTTTCTACTTTTTCAGTAGAATGGTATGTTAGTTTTATTTTTTAATAGTGTATGTGATTCACAATTCAGGCTCGGTCCATTTTTTTTTTTCTTTTTTTTTTTTTTTTTTTTTACGTGGTGGGTAATTAGGATGTGGATTGAAGGTTCTGTGGTCAGAGACAAGGAGCTTTTTAAGCGAGTAGAGAAAGTATGTGTGAATTTTTATGTGAAGAAAAAAAATTAATCCAGTTCTTGAGTTTTCTAAAATATTTTTTCTTGAGTTCAAAAACAGCTCAATTTTTTTATAGGAACTTGCTGATGCGAAAGAATTTATTGCACAGCGGTTGCCAACAATATAATATAAGTAATCACTGGTCTGATCTGATAAGGATCCAGTTGACATTTGTTGTTTTCATTACTTTCCGTAGAATGTGTAAAATTGCCTAATGTGATACAAATAATTTTTGTGTGCATAAATTATTGAATTTGATTTAATCTTTTCTCTACTGGAGCTTCCCTGCTCCGTGCGGTTGAATATTTAAATTGTTTTGAAATCGCAAACGTAATTTTCATTCGGTGTGCTTATCGTGTAGTTAAGGAATAATTGTTCTTTTTTCAAGCGAGATTTTTTGCCTTTCTCGTTATTAGGAATTCGAGATTACTGCCATAAATTATAACTTGGTAGTATTATCACATCCTTTCGTTGTATAAGCTTAAATAAGGTTTTGATTTTTACCCTTATTTGTTAGCAGTCATTCGTTTTTTTATGTGTAATAATGGCATTTAATATTGATTAGAAAGCTATTTGGTGAAGCACAGTGTAACTAATAGTCCAGATATACTTGGGATTTGCTGTATGCTCTTTAATTCTATTATTCATAGTACTTAATTAGTGCTTATGTAATTGATGGAGAATTTAAGTTGGTGCAAATTTTATTGTTTAATTTTAAGAAGAAGATTTCAGGTGGTGCTGTTATTTGTGTGGATGCCTTCTCTCTTTCGAATAAGATAACTTGTACAGGTGTCAGATCAATTGGTTAACGAAATTAGCAATGAGGGGCAGAAGCTACATTAAGTTTATAATTCTCCAGTTGTGTAGTTTGTTTCCTATTGAACAAGGATTTTACGTTCCGGGTGTTGCACCAGTTGAATTCAGAGATGGTGACTTGATTGAAGTTAAGGTTAGCTTTTATTGATTCCTCATGACTGTTTCAGAAGCAAAATTTTATTGGAATCTGTTCTTTTACTCTGTGTTATTCATTAGTTTACCATTTACCACCAATTGATTTTTTCTTCGAAGCATTATTAAGGCGTTAGTCTTTATATATTTGAAGAATAGATTAAATGATTTGACTAATGTACTGGAGTTCTTTATTAGATTAAAAAAAAATAGACATTACATATATGATTTAGGAACAAATGTCGGGATTTTGATATTAACAGATTTTAAGGTCGCCTTTTTCTGTTGAATTATTCCTAATGGATGATTTCAAAATGTGGAAAAATCTCTAGTGAAAATGTGAAATGTGTTGTAAGAAACAAGAATTAGAGGCCGGCTTCTGATTATGTAGGAACTGAAGAATAACTCTTTTTTTCACGTTCTCTCATTCCAGAAAGATATTTCTAGAAACTGTCGAATTTCAAGAAAAAACTTGATTTTATTGATGTCCTTAGCCTCCATTTTTAATTTCAGGGCATAAAAATAACATCAACGAAAACAGTAGTGCCATATGAATACTATTCTTTGCCGTTTTGTCGTCCGCAAGGCGCAATACATTACATATCCGAAAATCTGGGTGAAGTAATGCGCGGTGATCGCATTGTAAATACGCCTTTCGTTGTTAGTTTTAAGATCTATTAATATTAGGGTAAAATATTTGGAACTGAAAATTTAGAAAAATATTTGTGTTGTTAATGAAAACAAAGGATTTGCAGTTGAAGTGATGTTTTAATGAGATTTATATTTTCGGCTTTTTTTTGTATTAAAGAAAAATCTTGTAGATATACATGAAACAGAATGTAAAATGCAACACAACTTGTTCATCGCGTGCTCCGTTGTCTCTTAGTCCGGAGAATTCTGAAAATTTAGCGGCGAGGATTAAGGAGGAATATCACGTTCATCTGTAAGTCTTACTGGGGAAAATAAAGTTTTTCAAGTGTAGTGTTACTGACATCTTAATTGTAAGAAAGGGTGCTTTAAGTATGTGCACTTTTTAGGGGACACTAGTATAAAAAGTTAGTATTTGCAGGAATCACATCGAAATCTTTTTCTTTAAGTTATAAGTGCTGTTCTATGTCTGACTGTGGAATAAGTTTCAGATTAGTTGATAATCTTCCATGTACTACAAGATATCAAATTGAAAATACAGATGAAGTAATTTATGAGAATGGTTATCGTCTTGGGTGGGAAGAAGATGACCGTTTTTATGTCAATAATCATCTTGATATTATTCTGCGTTATCATCAGCCAAGGCCTGATGTTTATCGTGTTGTTGGTTTTGAAGTACAACCACAAAGTATTGATAGCAGTCGTTTTAAATTTGGTTCTGATTCACTGGTTTGTGTTTTCCTTGTAATTCCTGAACAATTAACATTTTCTGTGTATGTTAAATCTTTACGCATTTCTTTTCCTTCCAATGAGGAAGTTCTTCTAGATTTGAATTTTTCCAATATTAAAGAAAAAAAAATTTTTTTTTTTCTCATGATTAAAGCATGAAATGAAATGGAGGATTATGGTTCATATCAGCACACGAAATCTTAATATAATGAATTCTTTATATTTATAGGAATGTTCAATAGTTGATGGAAGAAATCAAGAAGTAATAAAGGGTACAAATAATATCATTTGGACTTATTCAGTGACGTGGGAAGAAAGCGATATTCCTTGGGCTAGTCGTTGGGATGCTTACTTGTCTATGAAAGATGTCCAAATTCATTGGTTTTCAATTATAAACTCGATTATCGTTATTTTATGCTTATTTGGTGCAGTAATTTTTTTTTATTTCGTGCCTTTGTATACTCATCAGTATATATGTCTCTCTCAAAATTTCTGTAAAAATTTTTAATTTGAATATAACCATGAATAGAATTCGTTAAATATTTTTAATTCTGATACAGTTCTAGAATTCATCGAACTCGTATTTTACTTTTCAGGGTTTCTCAGCGTTATCATCATTCGAACTGTGCGGAGGGATATTGCAAAGTACAATAAAGGCGAAGAGTTGGTTCGTGAATTGTTTAAATTCACTTAGTTTTTTTTTTTTTTGAATTCATCAATGGTAGCGAGACTTGTTCGATAAATGTACCGTTATAGGATGATACTCTGGAAGAATCTGGGTGGAAATTAGTTCATGGCGATGTGTTTCGTCCTCCTCCGAGTTCGATGTTGCTGGTAAATTTTATCGGTACAGGTATCCAGCTTATTGGTATGGTCGCTATCACCGTCTTCTTTGCGATGTTGGGAATGTTATCACCAGCAAGTCGCGGGTCACTTATGTCTGCAGCAATTGTTCTCTTCTGTTTGATGGGTCTCGTTGCTGGTTACCATGCTGGTCGTCTTTATAGGACCTTGAGAGGTTAATTTTCGATTTGAGATTTTACAAATATTTGGAGTTTTTTTTTTTTTAATTTTTGAATAGAGAATAAAATAGATTTCTTTGGCGTATATATATTCCTTGAATTGGGATTTCAGTTGTAGGAGGTTCATTATTTAGGCCCAGTTCAAAATCTGCACCTCACACAAGTTTAAATGAAATCAATATAAAAAAGGTAGAAAATAAGGGAATCTCAAGGAATATCCTTTATATGTCTCATAGTATATATCGTACTGTAGTTTTTTGCTCATGAATCCTAAATCGGAATCAGAACCTGAGATCATTGTTCTCATTTGATTGCTGCATATTTGGTCGTGCTGTATTAAAGTATTCCGTTAATGAGTTTCTAAAATTTTTGGTACCTTATTTCTGCATTTCTATGAAGATCTTGTTATTAGGCACGAGCCCTCGAAAATGTGCATTTCGTACAGCGGTTCTTTTTCCATCAATCATTCTTGGTACTGGTTTTTTATTAAACTTCTTTTTGATCGGGAAGCATTCATCGGGAGCTATACCATTTACAACGATGATTGCACTTTTACTCTTGTGGTTCGGAGTTGACTTACCGCTTTTATTCCTTGGATTTCATTTTGGCTACCGGAAACAGGTATTTTATTGTTTATTTCTCGAATGACTGTTGTGGAATATGAATTGTGACTTATCCAACGTTATTAAATCCTGATTGTTTTAAATGATATATCCCTGTAGAACTGACAGTTTGGAATTATCAGAAATGGTATTATCAGTGATAAAGTGACAGTACTGCTAACTTGCACAAATAAAATGTTTCACAAAAATTTTTCATCACTTATTTTTTCTTTAGGCTTATTCTCATCCAGTTCGTACAAACCAGATTCCACGTCAAGTTCCAGAACAACCGTGGTATTTGCACACTTTACCTTGCATGCTTCTCGCCGGGATCCTGCCGTTCGGAGCTGTTTTCATCGAATTGTTCTTCGTCTTTTCTGTAAGATTTTTTAATCACTTTAAAGACCGTTAAAATTTTTCATTTTTCAGTTTTTATAACATTCCCTTGATCAGAATTACAGTCATACTGAGGGACAATTTATTTCTACCTTGCATCATTATAGAAGTTCCTTCCCGAAAAATTTGTATAGCCATCTGTTGAATTTCTAACATTTCTAACATTTGCTGGTGGGTTGAATTCGTTAAATAATAATATTTCATTTCAATTTTTTTAAAGGCTATTTGGGAAAATCAGTTCTATTATCTTTTCGGATTTCTATTTATTGTTTGCGTGATCCTTTTTGTGTCATGCGCACAAATCTCCATTGTTGTAGCTTACTTTCTTCTGTGTGCTGAGGTTTGCAATTTTTGAACTTATGGAGATTGAAATCACCATGTGTTTTCTAATGATATTCTGAAATATTTTATAATTTGTAATGAAATCAGACTGAAATGAATTAAGTAAAAATAGCTCATTTTGAATTTTTGGAAAAGTAAGGAGGTGCGGCTTATTTGGTGTGTTTTATTGCAGAATTATCATTGGTGGTGGAAATCTTTCGTTATCAGTGGTGGGTCTGCAGTTTATGGTACGTTGATTTGTAGGAGAGTTATAATTAGGGCGAGCTTTTAACTTTTATATAGGTTTTATTTCTTAGAAACGATTAATAAGTGCATTGATCATTATTATATTTATGATTTTCTTATACATATTACCAATACTTTTTTTCAGTTATGGGATATGCAGCTTTCTATTACTTCAGTAAAGTAAGCTTGGTTTTTTCCATCTCGCATTATATTTCTGTTCAGGGCTTCATGTTCATGATAATGTTTTATCTTTATGGTGGACAGAATTATGAGGGCGTCAATAGAAACGTAGATCATGGAACTATCTCTCTTGATCTACGTAGCATTTAAGCTTTTCATCGTTGAAGTGGAATCTGATTTATACTTTTCACTCCCATATCACTATAAAGTAGTTATAGGATGAGTTTTTTTGTGTCTGAACGAAATTAGGAAGTAAGACGAGGATATTGTAGGTTGATTATGTTTATTTTTTGAAATTCAGAGGATAGTTTCCATTTTTCCTTTGCTACTTTGTGTTGACCCCTTCTATAAAGCATAAAAGTTTCGCATGGAGCAATTAAGATACTATATTTTCTTTTTCTTAAACAGGGGTGATAAGTCAATTTAAAAAAAAAATTTCCAGCTGAATATCGTTGGCTTCATTCCGACACTCTTGTACTTCAGCTACAGCTTTTTGATGGCGTTAGCATTTTGGGTCTTGACAGGGACGATTGGTTTCTACGCGGCTTATTCCTTTCTATGTCGAATCTACGCAGCTGTTAAGATTGATTAATATGGGATTTGATTCAATCTTTTGCAAATTATGTATATAGACCAATTCAACCTTTTTCCAGGTGGTCGACCATTAAACTTGAGGTTTTGCGGTAGTGTTAAATAGTGAGAAAAGGATAAGTTTAAAGAGATATAGTAACTTCCACTTATTACCATATTTTTGAATGGAGCTAATTACGATTTTAGAAAAAAAAAGTTTTCCTTACCGAAGGGCAAGTTGCAGAAAAAATGTGAACTGGGCATTGTTCTTTGATATTTTAGCAACTTGCATGTTGTGTTGCATTATTGAAAGTATTTCACATGTATACATTCTTTTTTGATTATGTCGAGCCGTATATGGCATACTGTCGAGTATTTCCCTTTGTTGTTTAATCTGTCTAACCCTTGATTGACCTGGGGTTGCTTTCATTTAACGTATGGTTTGATTTTGTCTTATAATTTAAACGGGCTCCATCATTTCTTCGAAATATGTCTTCCAGCATTTGATTTCGTTGAAAGAGCTAATAAAGACATATGGTATAAAATGGACCGACATACGATTCAGATGCAGAGCATCAAAATAAATCTAGGGATTACTGTTTTTTCTAACATTGGTTTCCATATCCATCTTGTTTTTCTTTATATTATTTGTAATTTTTTTAAATTATTTTTGGTTGTTCGGAAACATGCTTTTTTGGATCCCTTGTAGTTTTTCGCTGCTGGAGCAGTTCCTTGCATGTTTCCCTTTCATATATTTTTCTTTAATTTTGTTTATTACTTTCGCATATTAAATATTAAGAACATATTGTTAGTGATTGAGGACTTCTTTCGAAAAATTATCATTCAGATTTAATTTTGTATATATAAATACATGTATGGGAGAGTATTTTTACTTAAATCTGTTATTTAGAAATTGTGGAACAGCTTGAATTGTAGCTGTCTGGTCGATATTTTGTAATTGCATTGTTGATAAATTGGAAATAATAATAGAAACCTTGACACTTTCCTAGACAGTTCTCTATGTCTCAACTTTCATTTGTATTTGAAGCATATTTGGTTTGTTATCTGTCTATAAACATTTTCGATTTCTACTAAATATGAATGGGAATTCTAGTATTCTGTAACCAAAAATTTTTTGTTCATTTATTCATCTTGTCCACAGCGAACAAGGTACTTAGAAACGAAGAAATAAGCACCTAGGTACATGCATCAGAATATATATATATATATACCCTTGTCGAATTCATATAATAATATTTGTAATTACGAATATTTCAGTTATCAATTTTTTTTTTCTCTTGCTGCTGTGGCAGTTATTGATATTCATTTTGTATTTTTATAAACAAGTTGGAATAGATGCAGCTACGGCTTCATGTTCTTGTTTAAAAAAAAAAGGAAAAAAAAAAAGAAAAGAAAAAATAAGAATAAAATATGTTTCTAGTTGTCTAATGGAATAATTTGCATCATTTTATTGCAAGTCATTATCGAAGAATTTTTCGTATTTCGGTTTAGATTCTAATCTCCATATTACTTATTTTAATTTTCATTTAAAATTTTGTGCATTAAATGGAATTGCTTTTCAGATCGTGTTAGAGAAATTATGGGGACCGAATTTATAGCTAACGACAGTGGTGGTAGATGTGATATACTTTGGACGCGGTTATTACTAATGTTTGGTGGGCCGCTAGGTTTCCATCTTCTTTATTTGGGTGAACCATTTGAAGCTTATGTTTATTTCGCGACGTTCGGTCTTTCGCTTTCTGCAGTTTTTTATGATGCGCTAACTTTGAATAGTCGAGTTATTGCACGAAATAAAGAAATAAATATGTAAGTTTATTTCGCAGGGTCAAGTACATTTGTGATAATTAATAAGTTGCTTCTTTTATGCGAAAAAATTAAGATTCGAACCTTCAGTCCTTTCCTCTTTTAGCAGTTTCGGTTAAAGTTAATCTGGATTTATATTCATAACCCTGCATTTTAATGGTTTATGCTGGATATGGCGTTTAATATATTCATTACTTCTTCTGTTTTTGTATCTTCAGCTAATTCCGTATTTTTAATTTTATGTTCGAATGAAATCTAGAATCAGTCTAATTTTTTGAGCTATTTCAAGACGGTTTGAAAGATAAATGGAGCTTTAGATACATTACATTTAATGTTTATGGTGTAGATTCTTCGATTTTTTTTTTCTTTTCTTTTTGGTCATGGAGAGTGCTAAATATGTGACGAAGGGAAACTTTGAGAAAAAAGGACTAACTAGCTACAGGGTAAATTTCGATTCATTAAGGATATCGAATAATTTTTTCATGCATTTCAGCAAAGATATCAGTGATCGAAAAGTGAAGGTAGTTTCTACTTCAATTCCCCGTTTTATTTCTCAGTTTCTGTTCGGCTGTTGGATTGGAATTTTGTTTTGTTTAGTTATTGTCCTGCTTGTTGGCACTGAACGCCGTTTTCTTCTAGCATTCTTCATAGCTGTTGGAGTCACTCAAGGTTGTTTGAAAGGTTTTTCTTTAGTAGACAAGTATATAAGTCGTTCAGACATCCTTGTTATATTCTCATATCACAAGTTTGCATAAGTTTCTCACGATTTATATTGGGGCATAATACTCAGTGTTTACAGTTTATGCTGAATTTCGGGGAATTTTTACAACATTCTTCACTCTTTCAAGTTGCTTTAGGATTGTAGTTTTTTGTACGTATTAATGATTACTAGTTTTCAATTCCATGAACTTTACAGGTGTCTATGTTGTTGGGAATTGTCGGAAACAGCAGCGTAGCCTAATTCACATATCTCTTTCGGCATTTGTTTCTTCTTTAATTGCGGTTAGAATTTAGTGTTCATACGTTTTTTTTCACTTGATATACTTATGAGATATCAGTGGGGAAGTACATATTTGGAGAGGGGAGAGGAGGAAAAATTGACGATAGCCATGCTGGTTATCTTTTTACTTCTATCTTGTGATCACATTAGTTTCTCAGACACACTGGATAAATAGCTTTAAATCGTAAGGATGACATAACATTGATTTGATATTTTGGATTATTCGAAGTTATGTAGTGCTGTTGAAATTAATTTTTCTTTCTATTGCGTTTGTTGTTTTGTTAAGGTTCTTCCATATTTAGATTCTTCTGCTCGACTTATCGCTTTGCCGAACTATTTTTTTTGCTTCAATTTCGGCAACATTTGTTGGCAATCGCAGTACACAATTTCGAAGTATCCAAAAACTCTCGCTTGGACCATATTTTGTATGTTTTACTTCGTGCTTTAAGCTGATTTAGGTTTTGTTAATGCGTCATCTTTATCACATTGCATTACTCCATGTGTTATTTTTGCGGATATTTCGATATTATATAGGGTGCATTTTTTCTGGAGATTGGATTTTGCTTTTTGTGGTTTAATTATATTAATTTTTGAATTTAAATTCAGATCCTATCTTTAATTCACACTTTTGTCATTATTATCATTATGATTGGTTTGTTGCGTGTTGTGCTTGACCGACGAATCTTAGTCGTCACGGAGAATTCTTATGCTCACGTTTCTGCCTCTCTTGGTTCTATCATACGAGATAAATATTTTCGAATTCCCAGCAAAGATATTTTCGAGAACTTTGCGCGTATTGAATATCTGCCATCACAACGTGTAACGGTTATTGTTTGCATCCTGGAGTAATTTTTAGCTGTCCTTTAGGAGCAACACATATATTTCTGCACTCTCTGGTTTGCAACTGTAGCTCTATTTAGAAAGGAATTGTTTTATTTATTTTAATTCATTTTCCAACTATTCATTTTGGTCAAGTAATCCTAAATTTAGATACTTAATACGGGGACTTCTCGAGCACGACAGGAATTGTGTATTTTCGATTACTTGACTGTATTAATTATTGACTTCATGCGATATAATGCAGGTTTATCAAAAAAAATAGAAAAGCAAGGATCGAATGCATTGCAGCTAGCTCTGTGGAGAACATTTGCTATGCAGGTTCTTTACTTGACAGTTATTTTTTGAACTGAAATATTCACGACAGTTGTTTTCTTTTAGAAGAGTGTTTTGAAAATCTTAAATCCACCATGATATGTTCTGTGAAAGAGCCCCACTAGAATTAAGCCTTTTATTGGAACTAATTGTGTCAGTCTATCTTATGATTAATTCAGACTGATCGTGGACTTTTATTTCCAGCTTATTCAATCTTCAAATATACAAAGAAAATTAGGAATTTAGTGCAAAATAATGTAATGACTAAGTTAGTTATTTCTTGTAGTTTATTACACGCACTTGCATCGGTCAGTTTCGAGAATGCTGTGAAATATTGAAAAGTGTCTTTTAGCAGTTGCTCAACTTCATAACTCGAATGATAATTTGTTTGAGTAACAAATTTTATTGTGAGACTGAGACTGGGAATTTTGCTGGGAGATTGACAGTTGTTTTGTACAAGTACAGAATAGAATAGGCCTTTCTTCCTCTTGTTTCAGTAAGTTTTGTTCCATAAATATCGTTATTTATTCTGGCTTTTTGAATAATGAGATCTTTGTTAAAGTCGTCGTCTGAGAGTTTATATTTGACCAGAAACTCCAAAAATCACTCCATCATTCGAATTTTTTTGCTTCTTGCAGTTATGATTAGTAGTACCTCTATCTTTTCACCATAATACTGGGTAACCGTTTTCTTTGTTTTTGTTGTTTAATTTTTGTCATCTTCTTCATGCCTGAACATATATTAAAAGTACGTTTCTTATGGTTACTATCTTGCTTTTGAAGTTTCTTCTTTATCGATATTGATGGGTATGTAATGAAATGATCATGGGACTTGACTTTCAGTCATAATTAGTATCGTACTGTGTGAGGATTTCCCGTTGCCGAGATTCCTAGATATTATCTTGATTATTCCCACATATTATCTTGATTACTGAAATTTAAGTTGAATAAGTTTTAGTATTTAAAGTACGTTAGAATGATACCAGGTAATCATTAATTTGATAGATGCTAGAATTACTTTTGATAGTTTCAGTTCCTCATAATCTTAAAACTTCTTTGGATTAATGCATTTCTCGCTTTGCTTTTTTTTGAGATTCCTTTTACTGATACATTTTAAGATTTTGGATATGACGCCTTATGCATCGGATGAAAAATTGCTGCAAGAATGTTCGAAATATTTGAAAAATAATGAAGGAGTAGAAGGGACTGCAAAAGATAGCAATTATTGGCAATACAAAGCGACAAAAAAAGCTTGCGAGCTTTTTCATGTGGTGCTTGAATAGGCGGATAATTTTCTATGGCTAGTTCCGATTATTTATAATTTCTTAATTTTAAATAAGTATGTCGAATTTTGTTCTTAGCTGAAAAATGCAAAGAAATACATTCGTTTTTTAGTATTCAAATTGGGAATCCTATTTAGACATGAAAGTAAATTTCAGCATTCAGTATGAAATTTCCTGCCTTTTTCTTATGTATGGAAAAATTTTTTTCGTTTTATTTCATGTATTTATAAACTGTGATAGTTTTCATGTAGATCTCACAAGATTTATATAAAACCAGAAATTTACTGCTTGAAGATTCCTCGAGCCCTGGCAGGTTATGTGAAATTAAGGTTTTCTGTTTGGTTATCCTTTTCGTTTGCTTTTGTTTTTCTCTTCGAAAATTCTTTTGTTTCATATTGTGGTTGGTTGAGTTTGTTAGTCGCATTAGGGTAAAAGCAGTCATCTGAATAGTCAGCTGTTTCCTAAGGATCCATCTCCTAGTTCAGAAAGTGTAAAATAAAGTAGGAGAATCTGAGTGTTGGATAATCTATCCAATAAAAGCGTCTCATTTATAGCTGAAATATGCTCATTTACAACTGTAACATAATTATTATTTGATGTTTTGTTGTTGCAGGTATCAGTGGACGTTTGAATCAGTGCGATCTGTATTATGGAATAGATATAACTTGTTGTTGCCATAATCCTTTTCCGTAGTTATCTATACCCGCTGATTGTGCTATATTTGGGTATTATTGCTTTTTCTACGTTTGGCATAGTATTATTACTACTATTATTCCTATGATTTCCCTTTGAATTCACTTTCATGGATTATCTAGTCGCCTTTCGTTTCGTTAATTTTCCGCCCTAACGTTATCGTCAAGGACAGTATGCTTATCGTCACGCTTGGTAAGTTCATGCTTTTTTTTTTTAATATTTTTGCCTCTTTAAATTCTTTAAGTTTCTTGAGAAATTTCCCCATTCTTTTTCTAGGACTAATGATGAAGTGAGAGAGTGTTGATTTGGCAAGTGAAAAAAGAGGAGAAAGTAAGACTGTTGGTATTTCCGTTATAACGATCGAAAATGTGTCCGTGCAGTAAATGAATGATGATACAAGACAATTAGTGTTTATGTTGCCGTAATTTTTTATAGTTTGAGAGTCTGAAATATGTGAATTTATGCGTAAGTTAGGATAGCGTTAGTATAAGGTGAAGATTTATTTCAAGTAAAATAATTTTTCCTGGAAGCTCTAGGTTTCTTATATGCACAAAATTTTCTGGAAAAAGGTGGCATTGACAAATAGAAATTAAAAGGAATATACCATTTAATTCCGTCCCCATTTTTATTCACCAGCATTCTAGTAGTCTAATTTCAAATTTATATTTGGCGTACTTGTCCAAATGTCACCAATCCATTTTTTCTCTATTTCATTTTTTTTTTTTATACGGCGGGGNCGTACTTGTCCAAATGTCACCAATCCATTTTTTCTCTATTTCATTTTTTTTTTTATACGGCGGGGAACTGTAATGAGATTTTTGTATATAAAAATTTTGGGATATTTACAACTGCTGCTGATGTCATGTGATCCTTCTACCGTAAAAACTAATTTTTGTTGACCTTCTGATGAGACAGTGAAGATATGGTGTGAGAGTAAATGCATTGTTATCGTTACATGCATTTCGTACATTTTTTTTAGCGAGTTCATTGTTTCCTAAGTTCTAAAAATTACAGTCAACGTTAGAAAGATAATTTGCAAAAGTTTTTTCCAATTACCTGTTATCAGAAGATCACAGTATTCTTGTGGAAATGCGACCTAAAAAAATCGTTCATACTATGCTTCAACATAATACATTTTCGTATACTCTGAAGTAGCCTATAAGGGAGTAGTTAGCTATGGTGATAGCTAATCAGTGGAGCAATATATAATGCATTATAAATTTTTGCTGTTTTTATAGCATTATTCTGTTAAAATTGCTAGCTCATGGAAATGATTTTTAAAAAGTTTCGGTTTCTCATAAATGAATGCTTCAAATAAGAACCTCTAAATGCTTCAAATAAGAATGACTAAGCTGTGAGCTATGTGTGTGTATGTATGTGTGTGTGTGTGTGTGTGTGTGTGTGTGTGTGTGTGTGTGTGTGTGTATGTGTGTGTATGTGTGTGTATGTATGTATGTATGTATTAATATCAGATTGTCCAAACAACTCTCTAAACTGGAAGGGGGATGGTAGACGGAATAAAATAGACAAGAAGAAAGCCATTTTCATTTCTGTCTTCTACGTACGTAAAAAAAAAAAAAAAATAGTTGTTGTAGAAGAAGCAGCTGCAATTTTTTCTTTTTGTTTTGTGAAGAGTTATGGGAGATTTTATTTGACTAGTAAATTTGAGCTTAAAAGCAGGGGAAAAAATTCCGGTATTTTAATGGAATTTAAGGGAGAAAAAAAGCTCCTTTAATTGACTAATAAATTTGCGAATTTAAAAATTTGCTTTCTCATTTTGCTAGTTTCTTTGCTTCACATTAGTATATATTATGAAACAATTAAAAGAAAAATTTTTTTATCATCATCTCTTTACTCGATGTGTATCGGAAATGGTTTTTCATTTGTTGTTGTTGTTATTGTTGTAAGGTTGATAAAAGATTAGAAGATAATTTTAATTTATATTGGAAGGATAAATAGTTATGGTTGGTTGATTAGTTTGATTGGTTTGTTTTCATTGGTGTTTCGATGAATCATTTTAGGGCATTTTTTTTTAAATTTCTGTGCAATATTTTCCTCTGTAACTTTTTCTGCGCCAATTCTGTTTTCCTTTTCTCTCCTATTCCCTTGTTTTTTTTTATTTATTTGTTTTTTTTTTTTTTTTTTTTTTTTTTCAGTTCTTCCGCGATTCTTTCCTACTTTTATACGGCTCAAATCTTTCATAAAGTTTCGACAGTTGTTTTTGTCTTCTTTTCCCTTTCTCTCTCTCTTTTTTCTCCTCACTGCTATCAGAAATATATGATGGAAGAAATAAGTAAATTGTGGCTTATAATATCTATTATTTCTTTCATTCCACAGGTGTAATTACTAGGTAGATTGGTAGTGGCATGTTGAAGTTGGGATGAGGTGAGATTATTGTTTGTTGAGAAAAATCGAAAGAATTAATAGGTAGCGTTAATTTCAGGCTTTTAGGTGAGGGAAGCCGTAAGGAGGTGATAATCATATCGCATTTTCTTTTGCATGGGAAAGATCCCAGTGTTCCGGAATTTAGAATATCGAATGTGTTCTGGACAGTTTTTTTTTTTTTCTCCATCTTGTTAGCATATTTAGGGATGAGATTAAAATGATGTGCAATCTTTGGTTAGTTTTGCATTTTACGGAAGAGAGGGTAATTTTTTTTTTTTTGCAATTAAACTGATGAAATCTAGAGGTGGTGGAAGAGATGAGGGTAAGTTTTGCAACTGTTGCTTTATTATCTGTGTGTTTAGAATTTCCTGATAAATATGTTTACAAAATAGTTATTCTCAATATTATTTATGATCATTTGACATAGTGCGAAGTGCTGGATGAATTATAATCATTCTATAAACTATCAAAAGACTCTCTGTATAGTTTTTGTGATCGGTGATCGGTGTCAGTATCATCTGACAGTTGATTTGCTAATAATTTATTAACTTGAATAGGTTATATGATGCTTTGTTTTTGTTTTTCTTTTTTTTCTAACTTGCTAAAATTGATTGGTTAACATTATAATCTTTTTTATTTTCTTCCTCTGCTTTTGTAGCGGTTTTTAGTTTTATCAAATTAGAATTGAAATATTTTAAAATTTTCATGATATAAAGCTATGTTGTTTGGGCAAATTTTATAAGCTTATTTCTATTTCTACTACACTATACTGTTTTGTTAAGTAAAAAGTTGATTTTCATCTTATTTTGTGTTATTTTTCCACTTCGTTAACGTCTATCTATCCGTGCATATATCTGTGTTGAAGTGCGCTTTTTCTGGCCTACTAGACTAAGTCGAAATAATCCATTCGTTTTTTTTTTTTTTTTTTTAGAAATGAAAAACCACGACTCTTTAGATTGTGAACAAGTATAAAAATAACCTTCAGTAAAAGCAAAAATATGCAAAAGCATAGAATCATCCTTGATAACTTGGCATTTAGTGGATTGAAAGTTATATATATATGTCTATGTTTGTAATGTGTATGTTTTTTTTTTTGACGATGCTATTTCACATTCTGTTTTTTTTTTTCTGTCTTTTCCATCCTCTCATGGTGATGAAAGTATTACACTCAGTGATAGGATTTTTATGTTCTCGTCGTTTTATCGTCCTTCCCATATAGAAACCACATTTTATGAAAAGATAGGAGTAGTATGAAATATAAATATGAGAGAGGGAGATTTGCTCTTAAAATTTACCGAATTTTTATCATTAATTCATACCTGTAAATAATACATTTTTTAAATATCGTTTTCTTTTTCCTCTCTCTCCCTCTCTTTAAGTATTTGCTTATAGTTTGAAATAGCTTATGCTATAGTTATACAGTGAAAAGTTCAGTGTGAGGAATTTTGATTAGTAAATTCAATTTTTTTAAAACACTTTTTAAGAATTGCTTGACAGTTGTAGAAGTAATGAAACCCTAATAAAACGAATCGTTTCTCCAATAGGTTTTTGCATTTTTTATTTATTTAAATTCATCTGCTTCAGTAGGTAAGTCCAGTTTCTCTAATTCAGTTTTATTTACTCACCCGTTTTTGGTGTATTCTGGATTTTTTTACAATCTTGTTATCTTGCATCGTATTTCAAATTTGATTTTGTACTTTTAAATAATGTTGGGTATTAATTGTTGGGATTGTTTTTACTTTTCCAATTATTAAAAGTAATAACAAGCATGGAATATATTTAAAATTTCACTATAATAAAGGATGAATATCATTTACATTCGATTTTTCTGAAAATTCAGACATTATTTATAACATATGGTTATTATTTGTTATACGGTGATAGGAAGAGAAGAGGAAAAGATTGGAGAGTGGATGAATTTTTTTCGCTATAAAACTTTTTAACATGTCTTACAGATGTGTATTTGATTGTAAAGTATTCTTTCCAAAAAAAAAATTAGAGTTCAGGATAGATAGATAACAGTGATTTGGCTATTTTTTAGTACAAAAAACTCAAATAAAAAACTACAGAAGTTGTAGTTTTCCCAAGAATGTTTTATATGCATTTATTTTATTTGTACTGGTGTTATTTTTGTTGTTCTTATTTCTGCTGTTGTCACCTACTCGTATAGTAATTTGTTGCATTTAGTGATGCAGGTTGATTGATTCTAATTATGGCAAATTAATGTTTTTCATTTTGCACAGCAAAAGAAACTATTGCTAAAGCTGTCAGTATGGAGTATGAAAATTAGAATCATTATTGTGTTGAATAGTTCAGTATGGTACTGCAGATTATTTTATACTAAACTACAAAATAAAGATGAATTCGTTAAAAATTCACTCTTTCTTTTCTTTTTGAATAGTTGGTGGTTACTATGTTTTGAGTTGCATGCATAATACTTATAATGGTAAATATTGTTCTGAATTTAGCTTACTATTAATCTTCTTCGGATTTTCAATTTCGTTTAAAACTTTAAAATGAGGATATATCATTGGTAGTCCTAGATTGTTGTTTACTCCATTTTGAGCTATCAAATTCCGTGTACGAAAATATAAATATTAAATTCCTTGTACAAAAAAAAAATGTAAATATTTTTATGCCATTCTTTCCGTTCACATATTTTGGTAAAGTGATGAAATCCTTTTTTTTTTTTTCTTTCCCTATTTTATCACTATTCTAGATGATATCATGTACCGATTCATTTCTTTTTTTTATCTCACAATGAAATTGATTCTTCTTATTTTGCTTCATTCATTCTGTAGTTTTTGCACCTTTTTAGTAAAAAAAAAGAAATTTTTAGCGTACATTTTCAAATGATTTGGCTGTTTCAGATAGTGATGTAAACTGATAAGGATTCTTTTCCAATTTCCGGGTTCGTCACCCATCAAACCAATGTTGACTTTTATTCCGAATTACTTACTTTATTATCGTTCGACACGTTGTGACCTATAATTATCTGCCTGTCTTGCTCGAGATTGGTATTGTTTCCTTCTTCTCCTCGTAGATATTTATTTCGTTCATTTTTTCTTTTTTTTTTTTCTTTTTTTTTTTGGAATATAAAAAAAAATGGACGAAATGTGGAACAAGTTTGGATAAAAGTGCATTTTTCGTGTATCGAAACAGAGCCGTTCGTTGAAAAGAAAAAAAAAAAAGTTTTATTTAGTTCCGGGAATATATATATGATCAAAATTGTGAACTATTTTGCTGACTTCACTGGCTGTTCATTTTGGGTTTTTTTTTTTTTTTGTGAACTTAATCCTGAATAATTAAGTGTATGAATAGAGGCTTAGGTTTTTATTTTAGAAATTTTGGGAAAATTGAAAAAAAGTAAGATAGTTATGTTGAAGTAATCGTAAGAACTTGCTAGTTAAAAAAATCATGAATATATTTTTCTTTCACCAAAAATAAGAATGATTAGGTAGATTTGGTTTGATTTGTTTTTAAATATCTAGACTGTTTTCTTTTTTTTTTTTTTTTCTGTTCACATCTTGTTTTTTAAAAAAAATTTTTTTTTTCTTTTTCTTTTGAGTTTTTCGCTAAAGATTTTTTTTCCTTTATTTTATTTTTTTATTTTTGATGGACTTTTATCTTTGTATATTGCAGCTAATTTTTAGAGGGAGAGAGGGTTTTTTTTTTTTTTTTTTTGATTTCATTATGTGGTAAACAATTTGAACAGTAGCATTATGTTAATTTTTCATAAAAACATTGTAAAACAGCAGTAGCTGAATGGACATTTTTGAGCTTCCTTCTGAATTTAGTAACAGCGAAAAGCTATTATGTATTGAACATGTTATTATATTATCTGCTGATGTGGCAATATGCAATATATGTATTATATATATATATATATATGAGATGCCCAGATGTTTTTGATAGAAGGAAGAAAAATTGTTTGGAAAGATTGACTGACTGCTTCATCATTATCATCATCGTCGTTGTCGTTGTATAGTTGTCGGGAAAGCTGTTTGAAGTATTTTTTAGTTATAAAATGAAGATACAAAAGGAGAAGGATAAGCATCTTATATTATTAGTAGTTGGTTAAATTAGTTAAAAATAACATAGAAATTGAATTATTGTTAATCGTAAATATGACACTGTGAAGTGAAATGAAATATATATAAGAATGGTAATAATGTGTGAGAGGGAAATATGGAAGTCTGCTAGTCTATAGGAAGAGAAAAAAAAAAAAGGAAAATTTGGTAAACTTCACTTTATTAAATTGATTGTTTGATGATTATGATGATGATTTTGTTCCATTTTAAAATGGATAAATGTATATAAGAAGGCATGGAATCGAAAAGTATATTATATGCTGATTGCAAGAGACTAAAATTGCTGCTTTTTTTTTTTACAACGGATAATACGTGTGTATTTGACGTTTCGTCTAGATTTTTTTTTTTTATAAATTGTTATGGTGACGTAGCTTTAGTATTAATTCATTCTAGCAAGTTTTATTTGATGCTTAAATGTGATGCTGTATTTGTCACTAATGTGAAGAGTATCATCTTTCGTAACAGTCGTAATGTTTAAATTTCCCATTGATTCTTTCAGTTCATTTTATAAATTATAAATGAATTTACTTTAATTTATGCATTCCATTAGGTGTATTATATTGGTTTATCGGTGGTTGAATTATGAAAAGGTAATAGCAAATTATAACTGTATGAATTATTTCGCGCAAAATACTAGAAACAACTTAATGCTTTTTTGCTTTCTAGAAGTTTTGATGGATTTGTTTGTTTTCCTATGAGAAGTCCTTGGGATCATCTTTCTTGCCTTCCATACATGGTTATTGTTTGTGAGAGGAAAAGATGGGATTTGTATTTAGAGGATTGTAATTTTCGCATCGTTTGTAATTTTATTTCGCCATTTGGTCTCATAGTTTATGCAATGTTTCGAAATCTTTTGGCAGAATGTAAAGCTGTTGTCGATTTTATCATTTTAAAGTTTATGATTTAAGGACAGCATTCTCCTCCGTAAACGTGTGCTGTTTAAACTCTGCTAGTTTTTTCTTTCATTTTTTTTCTACTTAATTTATAGCATGGTATTAATTTAAATTAGCAAAAATTTTTGTCTGTTTTCCAAAAAAAATTTTTTATGTCTTTTTTTTTCTGCAAACATTCCATCTTTCTAGAATTGTCAGGAAAATAGCTTTTGTCTTTAGAGTTGTTACTTTGTGGGAATTAAATTTCACATTATTTTGAAATTAGTCTTCGTTTTTTTTTTTTCTTTTTTCTTTTGGCATTTATCATGAATAATGTATATGTGTCTGGTACATGTTATTGGGTGTGCAAAATGAGAAAGGGCTGGTTAAGTGAGTAATACTTGTTGTCAGTTTAAAAACTGCAAAATGTTTGAAAAATAAATTATCAACTTGTTGGTTGAGTAATTTTTGATCGAAAGTGAAAAAGGTAGCTGAAAGGGTGTGAGTGCTTCTGCTCATCATTTGCGGAACTCTCCTGGAACAGCTGTCATGCGAAAAGTAATGAAGAAGCATTTTTGCATTAATGCAGCATTATGTCCATCGAGGATGGATGATGACACTGATGATGAAAGGATTGTTAAATGAAATTGGTCTACGGTCGAAAATTTGACAATTAGTCAGTGTTTCAGTCATAGCAGGAGTGGATTAGATTGAACTGTCGAGAGAGAGAGAGAGAGAGAGAAAGAGGAAGGATGTTTTATTGAAAGATAAGTGATAAATTGCTTTTAAGGATAGTGGTAACAAAGAGGGAGAGAGAGAGAGTGAAGAAAGAAATGAGAAAATAAAATTTGTTACATATATTCGATTCTGTCAACTTTCAATCTTACTAGTAACATCTAACATATCTTCCTTTTCCTGTTAATTGATCGAACAAAATGAAATATAATCGTTTGATCATGTATGGATTATTTTTTCCTATTGATCGATCTTTTCATTACTTCACCTGTGTTACGTATTCTGAAAATTTGTTAATTTTTTGCTGTAGATTAAAGTCATGGATAGGAGGAATGAGAATATTTTCCTTTTTTCTCTTCCATTTCGTTGTTTCATTACATCTGTTCTGCAAGCATTTCTGATAATGATTGCTATATACATTGTATATACAGCTGTAGAAATGTGGAACTTTCGTTGTTTAGTTTTTCTTTCAATTTATTCATGGACAAGAGAGTAACTGTATTATTTTCTTAGATATTTATTGAGAACCGGTCCGGTTGTTCATTTTGCTGATTATGTTAGTTCGCCTGATATGAATGCCTACATTAGCATCTCATAAATGGTAGAAAAACGCTGCTAACAGTAATGGATTCATTTTCTGTGGTAATTTCAGCTGCTTATTGAAATATAATAAGTAATAGTGTTATGGATGAGAAATACCGGGTGAATTACTACGAATGCTTGTAGATTTCATGTGCTCATTTTTATTAATGTAGCTTTGCATACTGTTAATATTTAGTTTGCTTATTAATTAGATGAGGTATTAGTAATAGTAATGATTAGGGAGTATTATCAATAGCCATTATCATAAATGTGATCATTATCAGGATTCGATTGTAGTGTGTCTACGTCTGCGTCTGTGTGATTCATTGGAACAGCAGTAAATGAATGAATGCATCATCATTTGTGCAGTTGTAGTTGGTACAGCTGTCGTCGTAGTTGTCGTCGATTGAGGATTTATAGATGGGTGTGTGTGTCTGTCTGTCTGTCTGTATGTGTCTGTGTGTGTAGGTTACTTGTTTAAAGAGATTTTTAGCAAAGATGCAGTATGGGATGATGACATTGTTGTCTTCTAGTATTTTGTTATTTCGTTAATTTCTATCAGGTATGATATGATAAGATTTGATAGGTCCATTCAAATTAGTCATTTGTTCCATTTCTTTTTCGTTTCACTCATCAAAAACTTTATTGTATTTTTCATTCTTATTGTTTTTGTTATTATGTTTTAATTTAAGATTTTAATTATAATCATATTATTTGCACTGTTATCTTTTTATTATTTACGGGAAGAATTGAAATTTTGAGTAATGAGAATGATTAGAATATCCAATAACATTAAGCGGTAAATCTTTTCATTCTTTTTTTTTTTTTTTCTACCCTTCCCTCTGTCTCTTTTTCCATTCTCTGTTATTTGTTCGCGATATGTGTAGTTGAGTGAAAAAAAAAAAAAATAATAATAATAAAAAATGAGAAATGAAGAGAAAGAATGGAATGGAACGGCGGCATCGCATAATGCGTAATTATCCGACCCATCAACCCATTCTCTCATACGACGACGATTCATTCGTTATCTTTAACTTCTATGCTTCATATTCATTATTATATTATATATATATAATCTTTTTATCGAAGAGTTTTAATTAACGGGAAAAATAATTATGTGTATATATTTGAATTGATTTGAATCTATATATATTTTCCGACACTAAGCTTTCTTTTATAAGAAATATTATTAGTTTGGTTAGTGGCTATGTGACACATAGGCAAAAAAAAAGAAAAAAATGTGAGTGAAATAGTGACAGATGTAGAGGCTTCCGTTTTTATTTAATATAATGTATAGCATTTGTGTTATCTATCGTTTGATGAATTTGTTTTTGTATAATTATTATTTGCAAGATAGTAACAGTTTACACTTATTGTTGAATTATGAAATTTATAATATATAATTGAGAATTTTGATAAAATTATTTATGATTATTGTTTAAAGATTACTAAAATCATTGTAATTTATATGAGTTTGCTTTTTTTTTCTTTTTTTTTTTTCTCATTTCCTTTCTTTCGTCTCTTCTTTTGGGTTGTATGTGAATGTCGAAAATGAGAGATGTATTTGGTTAGTTATCAACTGTTGTTTGTATCATTTGAAAGGCCGCGATTGAAACGAAACAGCAGGTGGTGGTGACATTGATGGCTGGTTTTAGGTAAGGATAGTGTATGTATGGGGGTTTACGAGACATTCAGCTTCTGATCTTATGGCATGGCATTGATGATGATCGGCCCGATTTGATTTTCGTTACAGCCCTGTTCTTCACATTGCGCACATTTTTTTTTTTTGCTAAAATTGCTTTTGTGATGGTGTTATACTGTAAAATACCGTTCTTTCTTTATTTTATTTCCTTTCTTGCTTCAGTCGTCTTCATATTATATTTTGCCGATTACTTGTTGCAGCAATAGTAACACTCTAGTAGTAGTAGTGATAGTGTTATTGTTGCAGTGATCGTAATAAGCGCAGCAAAGTGGAGGAAGTATTAGTATAGGTTAAGATATTTATGAAGAAAAATTGTGAAGGATAGAATACATAAATGGATATTGTTAGGAGAATGATGTTGGTGGTTGATAAAAGTTATGATAAATAATATCAAAATTATTTTTTCTACGATGAGAGCTACTTCTACCGATATATTTGGATATTTTGCTTCTTTTCTCTTGCAATATTTATTCTTTAAATAAGGATTTAGTTTCAGTTATAAATAATCCCTATCGTATTTTATCTCCTTTTTTTCTATTCATTTGTGATGAATTCAAGGTAAGAGAGAGTAATTAGTTGTTTGCTATTGTGAATGAACGTTAGTATATGACAGGTAGGAAGAATAGACAGTGATAATAACAATGAGAATAGCAATGACATGACATTATTACTGGCTTAAATTTCAGGTAAATCTCATTATACTAGTATTATTTGTGGTGTGTATGTCTGTATGCGGGAAAATGAGACAGCAGAAGGGGATGGATATTAATGAAAACATGAAGTAGGAAGAAATTGATTTGATGTGTGAGTGAAGTCCGACCACTTTGTGCAGTGTGTGCGAAAGATAAACAGCCGTCGTTTTGAATGATGCATGACCCATAGATGTCGTTGAAAATGATGGAGGAGAGTCAGTTCGCTGTCTCTTTTGAAGGTCGATTGGGAAATTAGTTCGATTCATTTGAACACATACATATTATAAATTGTAGTATTTTTGGATGAGTAGAAATGGCGAAATTAAAATTCTAGGAAAGGGAAGTGAAGAGAAAGAGAAGTTCATTCATTTAATTGAGTAGTGTTTTTTTTTTTATTATCTGTAAAACAAAAAAGTATCAAGATCAAGAATTTTGTTGACTGGATCATTTGAAGAGAGGAAGGAAATATCTGGCAGTTATTATTAATATGTAGATTTTCGAAGAAGATAGAAAGTAGACACAATTATGTTCCTTTTACATTTTGAAATCTCATCTCACTTGGGGGATGGTGGATGAACTTAAGTAGAAATTTCTTAGAAAAGTTTTTTTTTTTTTCTTTTTTTTAAAAGAAAAAATGTTTAAAAATTTAATCAATTTTTGATTATTGAAATAGTGGTGTTGCTTAGTAGCCATGTTTTCATGTTCTGATTACGCGAGCAGAGTTGGATTTCGTATCTTTTTGTCTTTGTTGCATTTTACGGTGATAAGTGTTAAGGATTTGGATTGTAATTACTAGCAAGCATTAACTCAGGGAAGTTCGTAATATATTGTTCAGTTTCACCTCTGCAATACCAATGTCTTAGAAAAATCAGTTAAACTCATTGCTGTTGAAATTTAATCAAGTTCCCTACATTTCCCTTTTCATTCTTCTGTTTCACTTTATTCATTTGCAGTTTACGTGTGGATAATTCGATGCCACCGATATCTAGACATTTGATTCTGTTATCTTCTACTAGATCTCAGTTTTCATGATATCAACAACATATATAATATGCTAGTAAAATGATAGTTAATTTTTGGATGTATAATTAAGGTTTCTTTTTTTTTTATCAGATTTTTATAACTGCAGTGATGACGATATGTAGGGAGAAGAAGGAGTTCAGTAATGGACAGATGGATGCACGATAGAAATGGAGATGAGAACAACAGTTTACTAATTTACTGGGTGGGAATTCTGAAGTTTTCTTTTTTTTACTTCTTTTCTGCGATTTGTCATTTTATTCCTCCTTCTATTTCTATCGGCTCATGGTTTTGTTCAGTATACATATCTGTATCTTTTCTGTGGTGAATTAAAATTGCATGAGGAAGGTGAATACATTTTGTTTCATTATTCATTGGGAAGAAGTTTGATTTTTTTCACTTTCTTTCTAAAGACTAGACTTATTTTCGTTGTGTAAGAGAATTTTTCCGGATTTTCTGCTTTGGTATGGATTATTGGAGATTTTTGGGAGAAGAAAAAAATTATCCAGAAATATTCTCCATTAACGGTATATATATGTATATATATATATATAGCACTTAACACTCAGAGGCACTCTTCTGGCATAATGGCTTTAGGAAGGAAAATAGAGGAATTTTAAGGGTTTTCTTTGGTTACATTTTCTTTCATTTTTCTTCCGCATTTTTTTCCCTCATTGTTCCCATTCTTTTATTTTTCATCCCGATAAAGTTGTCTGATAATGGTAGTGTTGTGGATAGTTTATTTTACATATATGTGAAAAGTATGAGAAATTAGTTCATTTGTAATTTAAGGAGTACTGTGTGTGTTTTTGGGAAGGAAAATGTTGATGGGATGAATATGAACTTGAAGTTTGATCGATTATGGATTATCAGCACCACTGATAGTAGTGGTGACGGTGTCATATGATAGAGATTAAAAGTGTGCTTGAAAGTTTTAGATGCTAATGATGCAGGTTGCTTTAGAGAGATTGAAAATGACTTGTGATTCACTATCAAACTTGATAAATCTAAATTTTATTTTATTCATTTTGCCTTCCAAAATTTTGTTCCTAATAACATACTTTTCTTTCCCCAGTTAACTCTCTCTCTTTCTCGGTACCATCCTTTCTTTAAGGAGGATCTTTTTCATTTCCGTGATCTGAATGAAATGTGCATTTCAATGATTGACAAACGTTACGGATGTTTCGATAGACGAACGGAGCAACATTTTTGTTTGTGTGATTAGTTCCGTTTAGCCAAAGACAGTGTATCTATGAAATTAACAATTTAACAAATTTGCACTTTCTTATCAATCTTTTTTCCAGCAAGTGACTTGTGTTTTTGGTTGAAATATAAACCGTAACTGACGTAAATTTCGAATCTAATGGTTGCAAGTTACGTGTTTCCACATGGTGCCACATCACCGACTACCGAAGCTACGCTTATTTTATCGTCTTCTCCATCGTCTGCTGCTGCGGTTGAAAAAATCAAGCAACGCCAACAAGTTAGTAATTTCTTTTTTCCACTTTTTCGTTCTTTTGTTAACTTGATTGATACGATAAAATTTGTTTGATGGAGAATTATTCTATATAGTATGATATAACATGATAATGATATGGGATGCATATTATAGTATCTACTTATTAGGAGTAGCATAACGTAGAAAGCATAACAGAAGCAGATGTGATTGATTCATTGTGTGCAATTTGACAATTTTTAATTATTATTTTTTCTTTTGCCAAAAATTTAGCTAACCATCATCATCATATGATGATGATGATGAAATATCTAGCATCTATAAATGAATATTTGTGTACACTTATGTGTATATTTGTGTGTGTGCTAGTCGTACTATTTCGAAATTTAGTTGAGAAGTATGGCTGTTGTGAATTCGACTTTTTTGTGATGAAATACCCCCTGGGGTGACTGAGGAGTGGATGAGTTTATTGCTCTTCGAAAGAAAAGATACAAAATGACTTTCTTCCAACTGATATATCTTTTATGTTAGATGGAAGGAGAAGAGGGGAGGGGTGGTTCAAGAGGATGCAAGATGATATCTTGTCAGAAGTGTGAGACGGGTTTGTAATATTGCTATACATATATATATTTATATATAGTATGAAACAGGGCCTTTCATGGTATTGTTGTTTTTCCTTTTTTTTTTTTTTTGTCAATAAAAAAAAACCGTGTTTGTATATTTACTTTTTTTGAAAAAAAAAAAAAAGGATGTTAGGATGGGATTTTTTTTTTGTTCCCTTCTTTCCATCGTTCATTGAATGAATTAAATAAGCCATATTTTGGTCATTTTGTGCATGGTTGTAGCTGAGATAAAAATATGAATATATAGGCATTATGCTAGCTACATGTTATTAAAAGGTTTTTGTTGTTCCGAAATCTTTTTTCCATTTCATGATGGAGTATCTTCAGTGATGATGCATTTTAGTTATCATTTATTGGTAAGTTAGGTAGGGGAAGGAAAGTAAATCTTTGTCCATTACCATGCAATTAGAAAAAGGAGTGGATTGTAATTTCGTCACATAAGATGCATGTTTCGTCTTATTATTTCGTATTTAGTTATATTATTCTATAAATAGCAATGTTATTGTTGCTTAATTGATTGCCACATTTCTATTTGTTAGTATTTGCTGAGCTAAAATATCTCTCTCTGTTTATTCTCGAGGGAATGTGTTATAAAGTTTTAATAAATGATCATGTTCCACATTCATGTCACTTTTCCCATTCTTATATGAGCATTATAAGAAGAAGATCCATTTGACAAAGCAACCAGTGTACACATCGTCATCTATGCTTATTGTGATATGGAAAAAAAAAAGATTTTGGAAAATATTTGATAATTTTGTCTATCACATGTTGTTGTTGACGTTGATCGGTGAGCCACTTGAACTTTAATCTTGTTATCACAATAGTAATAAAAACATTTATTTTCGTGGAAAAATACATGAGAAACGTTTTCAGGCGGCAATGCTTGATGCGTGGTTAGCAATGCATGGTGACAATCTTTATCCTTGCCGAGAAGAGAAAGAACGTTTAGCAAAAGATATGTCGATGACTTATATACAGGTTAATTTTTTATTAATTTTGAAACAGTTTTTATTGAGTTGAAGTACAAAATTAGTTGCAAACATCTTTTTGCTTGCTGTCCTTGGATGCCCGACGATTTCTTAACTTAATACTTTATTATTACTTCCTGATGATAGCTTGAAAATTTGCTTCGCCTCCATCATATATTAAATTGCTTTTTATTTAATAACATTTTGTTAATTATAAGTAATCTCGCATTCTTTTTTTCTTAATGAATCTGAACTTCCCTTCCCTGACTTACGCTTTTCCCTCCTGATGTTGTACATAATTATTTATTTATAATCTTCTTTAACTTTTAGAAAGTTGAAAAATTATTCTATTTTGCGGATGGGTATAAAGTAAAATAAAAGTTGCATCTTCTGGATAGCTTTAAAAATATTTGTTTGAATTTTCTGCTGCATAGTGATTTCTCTTATTCATTCGCGCTATGTGTGGTCTTTATTTGTGCCGTATGTTTCGGATCATCAGATTTTTTTTTTTTCTTATCATTCTTGGTTTCTGTTGAGCTGTGTTCTTTGATTTACAGTTAGTTCTCTCTTAGCTTAAATTTTAGGCTTTTCTTTTTTTTTTTTTTCCTAACGTTGTTAAACTTACCTTCACAGTACTAAGAGTAAGTAGGTAGTAGTAGAAGAGGAGCTGGAAGATGTAATCCAGTAGGGCTATCATCTACTGGATTACATCTATACGTTAGGATTCATCAACAAGAAGGAATCTGAAGGAACAGATATGTTGCGTGTATGTGTGATGTAGCGAAATAAAGAAAAACATCGTCAGTCTATCAGAGAATAAGAAGAAGAGGAAGAAGGAAAAAAGGATGTTATGAAATTGCTGAGTGTGATAAATTCTCGACGTCGATGTACATAATAGAATGTGTCTCGTTCAATTTTTTCTTCTTTTTTTCGCTTTTCCTTTTCTTGCTGGCATCCTGAAAATGAATCGATAATGTCTCCATATTCAGCAATATAGGTTACATTTCATATTCAGTTGTCAATTTTGAAACACTTTTGGCAATCTAAAGGTTCTCTTTTTTTTTTTTTTCATATTATAGGTTGCATAATATGTATAAAAGAGGGGTATGATCGAACAACGATTTCATTGTACTGCGGAGGAAAAAAAAAAAAAAAAAAAAAAAGGAAAGAAATAGATGAGAGAAGTGCTGAGTAATATTTTTAGTATATATTATTTGATTTGGTAAATTAGAGATAGTCATTTGACATACATTTACTGATAAACAGCTTAAGACTGCAGAATATATATATGTATCTGTTAAAATATTATTTGCTTAGTAAGTTTGTTCATTTCATAGTTTTAGGAGGGTAGTGTTAACTAAGTATTTCTTATTGAATGCTTGATTTGTTCGCTTCATGTTGATATGGTGAGATGTAAACATGCATATTACCGAAACTATTTCTTATTCATTACTGAATTTGTTTCACCTATGTAGATTGTTTTTTATTGATTACTAAATTTATTTGATGTTTATAGAGAGAGAGAGGATGTAAATGGAGTCATAAATTTGTTGACTTTATGATCCGAAATGTATGGTACTGCTTGTCACGCGCTGATTGCATGCATCAGATGGGTTGGTGTTATTGCAAGATGTTTTGTGTATGTTTCGACGGAATGTTGCTGTTGAGAAGGATTGTTGTTTACTCTTATGAGGAGTTATACAAATATGTATGTATCNTTGCTGTTGAGAAGGATTGTTGTTTACTCTTATGAGGAGTTATACAAATATGTACGTATATCATCATCATCTGGTGTGCTTGCGAAGAAATGGATGAAAGAAGTATAGGAATATAGGAACTGAATTATATTAATTGATTAAGGATAGTGGATGAAATGGCATGTTGAATTTGAGCTTTTTACAGTGCTTACTATTGATTGCCAGGTTTGATTTGGTTTTTGAGTGTACGCTATTAGTGATAGGGTGGTGGATTTGTTAAGTTACGTTGCGGTCAAGTTAGATGGGTGATATATTTGTGTGATAAAGAAATGAGTGGATAATGCTTATGAGAGAATATATGAGAATGAGAGAAAGCATGAATAATTAAATAGCAACAGTCGACTAATTTAAGTAAGCCTTAAACATTGCCATACTTTACTTGTTGGATTAGCAATGATACTAAGGAGAAATCCTTTCGGGTGATTGAAATTGATTGGAATTTTTGTGATTCATCGGTTCGGCTACCAACTACATCAAGTTCATGTGTGATTTAAACGATTCGAGGTCAGTGTCAGTTTAATGAGTCCGTGGAAAGGGTGAACCCATGATGAAATAGCTTCTGGTTCGAAAATAAAGGAAAGAAAGGTAGTGAAATATTAAGTCAAGTTGATTTATCTCATCTATGGGATGTTTCCCAATAAAGATTGAAATTTTGGACTTTCGATAGAAATATTTGTGATCTTAATGTATCAGCCAATTTATTTATTGATTATTAGTTCGTGTTATCAAAATGGTTTAGTGTTTTTTTTCCTGTTTTTTTTTTTTTTTTTGTTAGAAGCATTATTTTATTCAATAGATCAGCTCAGTTGTTTGTTATCTGTTGATAGTGAAGTATTCCATTGTTCACTTTATAAATTATACTAGGAAATTAGTAATTAAATGTGCTTTATCCCTTATTCTTGCTTGAAATTTTTCGATTACTTTTTTCCGAAAGAAATTTTAGTATTTCTGCATATCAGTCATTAAAATGCTGATCCTGTTTTTATATTNAATTTTAGAATGTACTTTCAGATTTCGGATTGACCCTGTTTTCGTAATTTCAGCTTAAAAAAAAAAAAAAAGCTAGAATTTAGAAGGTGAAACAAGTATGCATTTCTTTTATTAATCTGATCAGATGGCACAGAATTTTAATACAATTTTTCTACCGTGATCTGCCGTTAAATTCCAATTTCATCTTCCCTATTTTTGAATTTCCAGTTTCTAGGTGAATCGTTGGTTTGCAAATCGGCGACGTAAGCAAACGAAACGTCGAAAGACGGAAACTGAATCACCGCGTTCACTTACGTTGTCATCATCATCAACTTCAGTTGTTCCAGCGAACAGACACAATGCATTAACTGGATTACTGGAATCGGAGCAAAATCGAAATTGGCTGACAAGTTCACCTGGTTAGTGTTTTAGGATTTCATTTTTCTTCTGATTTTGGTGCAAATACCTAATGGAAAGAAAAATGAAATGTTTTACATTATCCATCCATGCTTTGTTTCCCTGCCCCATATACGCTAGATGGTAGCAGGTGTCTTAAAGAAGATTACTGTTTTGGATTAATCACAGATAGTGTTATTGCGAATGTGAAATTCGTGTTTCAATTACAGCTGGAGATGTCTGTGTGCTATTTAATACTGATAGGGATTCATCATAGTATTTCATCTTGTTGCCTTTGCTCTACTTATCTTTCTAAAAAAAGAAAAGAAAAGTAATTTTATTGATGGAGAAGTTTCGTCCTGATTTTGATAGCCAAACTGGTTTTTTTTGTTGTTTTAGAACTAAAATTTTAACTTGAAAAAAATACGAATATATTCCATTAACTGTTGCGTTAGCTTCCTTCCGTCTTCTTAAGAATTTATACTAATATATTCGGACATTCGGCGAAGTTCCAAAGGCGTGCAAAAAGTCCTAGTAACTGTGCTGAAACTGAGCACTGCAACGTGCTTACGTTATGATTATGGGAAATCTGATTAAGTGGAAGCTATTGTATAGTAATAGCTGTTTGTCATATATTTTCATGTTAGCATTTTCATATATTTATGGGAATGAATGAATGTAGGCAATAAGATATCGAAGAAATAATAACTAGATGACCTCGCCTATTGCGTAGTAGTGGTTATTAAGCCTTTTTTTTCTAATATCATTTTGATTACCTTTTGATACTCCTTATAAAAGAGTTAGTACCACTAATTATTTTTATACATATATTATGGTTATAGCACGATTACACGATAATTATGGTAATATTTGAATATTTTTTATTAGAAATATACAATGAGTTTATTTTCTGCAGAAATCTTTCTTCTTCCTTTTTCTGTATGAGCAATCCAAGTGAAAGCAAAAAAAAAAAAGTAAATCGACCTTCAGTTGAAAGATGAAGTATCGGATTATTTCCGTCATGATCATTTATATGATATGAGTTTGCATTAGTTTTTTGAAGTACTTCGATCTTTTATGATATGTGGTTGAGAATAGTGATTATTTCCTGGCTTTATAGACTTCTGCTTTCGGTTGTTGCCAAGGACAACCATTCTACCTGTCCATTATAACTTTTTAATTATATCCTTATTAGTGTGTGCATCCTTGAAATACTTTAGTATACCTATCTTTCATATTTTATGACAATTAAAAAAAAACGTGAAATGAAATAAGTGGAGTTTCTAAATGATCTATTAATGTGACGACGATCAGTACATTTTAAGAATCGATATTCATGCATGGTATCACTCCATTTAGTTGTCCTTTTTTTTTGTTCCCATGAATAGATATAACAGCTTTTTAAAAAAAACATATCCATCACTTCTTTCTAGTTTGATATCTTATTTATTTAAAAGCTTAGTAGCTTTAATTAATATTGAATCTTTAGGCATAATGTATCTTGGTATGTGTAACAGCTTAAAGCTTAAAAAGAGTGTATGGCCGGAATGTAATGAAACTTATAGGCTTATTTATGCTTAGTTTAGCTGTGTATAAGATAGATTAAGATTCCTTTCCTTTATTTATGTTCAAATGTTGCATAAGCAGACACATGCAGACACACAAACCACATTTATCGATGTAAATGCCCGTAAAAAAAAAAAAAAAAAACCAATTAACTAACAGCAAACAAGAAATGGGACAGCGGCACAGAAGCAATTATAACGGCAGCGTTAATAATTAGGGATGATGCGGATTGAATGGTGTGGTGCTGAAGAAGAATGAGATAGATATCCGGACGAATGTAAACTAACCACTGTAATCAGTGATGAATTTGGTTAAATTTGAATTTTAAATCAGAAGCGGAAAAAAAAAATGAAGAATCATTTCTCTTTCTTGTTTACGATAATTATAAAGTGGAACAATTCTTGTATCGTCTCTTAGATACGATTTTATTAAAAAGTTATTAGTATGTTGATATTCCATCTTTTTTCTTTTTTTTTTTTGCAGTAATATTAAACTGACAAGAAAGATATTATGGTTACACATCTTGCATTATTGCCTATTTGATATATAGAGTAAGTTTAATAAGAGATGGAGTTTATAGGTGGCAGCAGTTTAAATAGGGAAACATCAAGAATTTATGAGTGAGTTTAGCGGGAAATATTGTACTGTTTACCATTTTAAACGAGTTCCTTTACAAATATAAAGCTCAAAATATAACACTAGCAAGCAGTGTGATAGAGAATTAGTTGAATTTGTAATGGAATATTTGAAATGGATAATCTCGTCATCTTTAAAAAGTGAAAGGAAAAAAAAAAAAAGCTGTTTAACCAGCACCACTAAGCTTCTTTTTTATTTTGAAAAGAAAAGAAAAAAAAAAAAAAAAGAGTTCTTTTCCAATTGTAAAGGAATACGGTGTATTGCTCATCTTTTCTCCCAAAAATTAGAAAAAAAAGGAGCGGATGTTGAAGTTAGAAATGGATGAGGGAGCTTAGCAGGCTTAGACTTTACTTGGCTTAACTCAGCTTGCTCGCTTTGTTTTCAATTTGAATGTTCCTAATTTTTACTTTATTGAATTTCGACGGTGGGAGGGAAAAAAAATGCCAATAATTAATAGTGATAATAGTAATTGTAGTGCAAGGAATGATGAAGGGTTGGGGCAAAGATTTTAATAAGTGATAGAGGTAATCATGTGCTATCTAAATTAAAAAAGAAAAAGATACAAAACAAAAAGAAAAATGGAACTGATAAAGAAACAACTGAAGAAGGTAGACGGTTTATGATTTGTTCTATCCTTTTTAGAAAAGGGAAGTTCTTTTTTCTTTTCTTCTTTATATTTTGTAATTAATAACATATATATTATGTATTAAGTAGTGAAAAAAAAAAAGAGAGCATTTATAAACATACTTCAGAAAATGAAGCAAGAAAACTAAAAGAATTGTATTAGGGAAATTATATTGGGAAGAATTTCCGCCTTAGATATTCTCTTTCTTCCCCCTCTCTGTCTCTCTTCTCTCTCTCTCTCTCTTTCTAAGTTTTTTTTTAGCAACGATTTTGCAAAGTGGAAGGAAAAAAAAAAGCGCAATTTAGATAGTTTTCTTTGTTTCCTTTGTTCAGTATAATCTTTTCTCTTTCGAAAACTTCTGATCAATTCAAATGATGAGTGATTTCCATGTTTGGGATTTTAAAAAACGCAGTCTTCTATTTTATGGATTTTCATTTCTTATTTATTTTTCGTGTGAATTTGAATGTATTTTTTGGTAGGAGAAAAGTGTTGTAGTTTTGTGAAAAATAATGCTAAGATTTTATATTTTGGCGAATGTTGGTCTTTTTTATTCCTTCTATACTTGTAGTAAGTAACACATGTAAAATGAGCTTTAAAATTAGAAAATATTTGAGATTTTTTGACATTCGGATTGATTAGAATCATCTCACACTTATTACTTTATTTTAGGCCGTGATTGATAGCAGTTATTAGTATTCTTTTATCCTCTTTGAAATTTTTGATAAAAATTTATGGATTTAAAAATGCTGCCTGTGAATTGTGTCTTTTATATCAGATATTCGCTAGTTATAGTTTAAATTGCCGACGCATTTCCGGATAAGTATTTAGTTTGAGTCGGCTACAGTGCCATTTATTTTCATGTCCTAGATTAAATTTTTTTTTTTTTTTTTTTGTTATGAAATATTGTAAATTTCATCTGTAACTTTTGTTTTGATATGACACTTTTCTGTGTAGTGGTGCTCTTTTTCCAATGCGCATTTATAGAAATAATTTATTTGGGTTTTAATGGAAGAATTTTTTTCCTGACTGGGTCAGAATTTTTGATGCATTTTTTTTTTTTTTTTGTCCAGGATGACTTTAATGGAGAAAATAAGTATGCCGCCTTATATTACATTTAGTTGTTGTTGTTGTAATGATAGCATTGAAAATGAAAATATAAGATATGAAGTTATGAACAGCTTATAGAAGAATCTTTGTCGGACAGATGTGCCAACAGGTAAGTAGTTAAATAGGTAGTATGACTACTGCTGTTGATAACAGCTGTTGTTGATAATAAGAATGGTGATAATGGCAGATTCCATTTTAAAGACTAGACGTTCAGTTCTTATTTCTCTTTTTTTTTTTTTTTTGAGAATGGTTAGTTAAAGGAAAAAAAAATGTTCTTTTTTTTCTACTGAGGGATTTTGAAATGGAAATTTCCCAAACCCTATTTTATATATTTACGTTTGAAGGAAATTATATTGATTGCAGAAAATAAGGAAAAGAATAATTTTTAAAATTGGTATTTGTTTAGCTATTCTTCGTTGACTAGAGACTGACGTTTGAATTTATATATAAAGCATATGAATGATGTGTGTGGTAGTTGATTGACTGGTCAATTAATTAATTAATTTAGACGGTTTGAAGTAGACAAAGAAATGGACGTTTTGATATTGTAGTGTTGTTTGAAAGATTAAGCATAACGTGAATGGGGAATAAGCTTTCATTTATGAGGAGAGAGGTAAGGGAGGGCAAATTCCCCTAATTCTAATTGAACCTATTGTCACCACCATCAGGTTGAGGTAAATTTAGTGCGACACAGCCATTTCCTGTCCCTCTCTCTCTCTCCTCTCCCTACCCTCTTTTACTGCTTCTTCTGTTTTGTTGGGGTTTTATTGATTGCTGAAGTTATTAAATATTTTACTGAAGTTCGAGCTGACTGCCTCACTCATCTATCTTGTCGTTCTTCCCAGTGGATGATGATGAAATTTTGAAATTTCGAAAAATGCTTCTTTGGCAATGCTTCTGGAGGAGAAGTGTTGGGTGGGAAGGGGAGGGAGAGAGATGGGGTTTGGAAAATGAGGTACGAGAGAGGTGATCGAGTGGAAGTGAGAGAGGATAAAAGACTGAGGCGAGAGAAGGAGAGAGGTAGGTAGTGATGGGTGACAGGGTTCGTGAGGAAGTGAAAGGGTTGGAAGATTAGAAAAAAAGTGAAATATTGTGAGGAGGAGACAGAATAAGTGAGGTTGGAGGTGTAACAAAATAGAAGTAGGGAATAGTAGTATGTGAGGAGGGAAGAGATAGGAATGGTTGTTCTGTTAAAGAGTGTTGGATTGATGGTTGGTGGTAGTTGTTGATAAGGAAAAAATACCTTGAATTGATAATAGTAATGGTGATAATGGCGATGTGTAATATAGATAGTTATTATTATCACTTCCAAATTCCGACTGATAAGAGTTTTTTTTACTTTTTGGTTCTTTTTTGTAATTGAATAGGAATAAGTGGAAGAGATTGATAACGATAAGATAAACGTGCTAAATTGTTAAAAGGAAGTGGGAATTTCGTTATCAGTTTATTAGTGTTCTGATGACGATGACAGTTTAGTACAACATTTGATGTGATGAATTATACTAAATTCCAATATTATCTATCTTAAGATTATGTAAAGTGTTTATGTAGTGATTTATATCGAATAAGTAATTTCTCTCATCCCTGGTCATTCGATCTAGCTATAAATTGAAGAGTTGCTAAAAATAGAGAGGGATGAATGGACGAAATTCATTCTTGTGTTTTTATATGTGCCTTGTTAAAAATGTCGATAATATTATGAATCATTGTGAGTTATAAACAAAATATATGGCGTTTGTTTAGAAATTTTAATTTATAATATGTATGTGAAGTAATCGCAGGAGTTTATAATAATGATTGTTATATTTATCAATATATCATTATCATTTCATTTTTGTTTTCATTATTGGTACTATCATATTGTTGTTATCAATATTTTCAATTAGGATAATGTAGCTGACTTTTGTAACTTCCGATTTAAAAAGAATCCATTCCGTTATAAATGAGAGTAATTTGAAATATGAGTTTTTTTTTTTTTTTTAATTTTGAAAGAAAATTAATGTATGGGAAGAAGGTTTCTCATTTAAGCTGAAATTATGGATTCCATTTTCTCTTAAATTTTACGAGGGGTTTTTACGGAGGGAGGAGGGAGTGATGATGATGGAAAAGAAAGGGTTAGGGAGAATAGCAGTAATAGTATTCCGTCCTCTCTCTTCCTTCTTTTTTTTTCTCCGCTCCTCTTCCGATTGAATGTTTTCTTTCCATCCTGCTATTCCTCAATGGTAATGATAGTGATAAGAGATTGAGGTGCCGATCAGCCTTGAATGGCCAGTGTATATTGTCGTTTTCATGTAAACTAGAAATGAAGGGAGGAGGGAGAAAAGGAGGAAGGAAGAAGAAAGAAAAGGATAGATCGATTTTTGGCTAAAACCTTTTCTCTTTATTTATTCTTTGCCTATTTGCCTTTTTTTTTTTTCGTTTAATTTTCTCCTTTTTTTTTATTCATTAATTGTATTTAATAATGTGCCTGTGGTATGTGTGTGTATTGGATAAAATTGGATAGATTTTTTGAGTCATCAATTTATTAATACATAATTAACTGGAACTGGTTATGTTGCATTGTTTCTTCTCATTATATTTAGTTGAACAAGTTGTAGTGTTCTTTTTTCTGTAAACCTGTTTGATGTATTGTTACGGTACTGAAAGAGTGGAAGAAGAGGATATGAATAATGGGTTGTTATGGTAGATGTGCCACCTACTGGTGCTCTCCTGAAATGTGTAGTTTGTTTTGTTCTTTTTTTTCTTTTTGTTAGGAGGAGAAGATTGTCTTGGTTGAAATCATTAAGGCATAATTTAGTTGCTAACTAATTTTGTGTTGATTTTTACTAATTTTTTATTGATAATGACATTATATTAATGTTGGTACAGTTGAGAGATTGGATTTTTGNTGAAATCATTAAGGCATAATTTAGTTGCTAACTAATTTTGTGTTGATTTTTACTAATTTTTTATTGAAAATGACATTATATTAATAATGTTGGTACAGTTGAGAGGTTGGATTTTTGTNATATTAATGTTGGTACAGTTGAGAGATTGGATTTTTGTTTTTCCTTTTCATGGAAATAGCAATTATAATTTGAGAGATAATTAGTTTCTTTATGTGGTGATGTTAGCAATCTCTACGTATCATGTGATATCGGTAGCACTATTGATGAGAGGACATTTTAAAAAACGGGTCATATAATTCTTTTCGTTTTGCGGTTTTTGTCGTTTTTCATTTTTATAAGATTTGGTTCATTCGTTTGGTTAAAGAAAATGCAGATATTACTTGCCAGATTTATCAAATATTGGTGAAGAGAATTTCAGTATCATAAGAGTGAAAAGATTGAGAAGGTTGCAGAAGTTTATTGCTCGGCTACGTAGTATGGTGTTATTTAGTTTTTTTTTTTTTTTACCTTCAGTATTGCATCATTCCTTTTGATTTACTTTTCTTGTCCATTTCGTAAGTGTATAAAGAAGTTGTTTTCGTGACAAATTCAAATACAAAATAATCCTGTGACTTTTAATTAGCTCTTTTTTCTTGTCTCAGTAACTAGTGCATATTTCATTTTACAGTTGGTAATCATTCTCGCAATTTTTTTTTTTTACCAACGAAGAAGGTATTGATTATAGATGGAGAGGTTTTCGAATTGTACGCTTATGTTATTCTTTTCATTTATTTGCATCACATCCTTTTTTATTTCATTTCCTGCATCGTTCGCTTCGTAAGCTATAATTTCCTTCCGTTTACATCCTTTGGAAATACAAAAATCGGAATTTTATCTTTTTTCTTTCCTTTTTTTTTTTTTTTTTTTTTTTCTCAATGTAAATAAATGTATATATGTTCACAGTACACATCTATTGCCTTTCGCCATATATTCCATTACTTTAATTTTGCCGCAAGGCTTTACATTTGGGACTGATATTTTCTCATATGTTTCTTGTAGTTTGATTCGTTTTAAAATCATTCTGTGTATTTTATATGTATATATATATATGTGTTTTCTTGACTAGGGAAAAAGTTACCTTTCTTGCATTCTTTTTTTTAATGTGGTTTGCATTTTTAATACCGTCTAAATCTATGACGATGAAACTTTTTTCTTTCTTTATTTCCTGATTGCATAGTAGATTGATTTGAATGCTTAGTGGCATCTAATATTGAGCAGAATGGTCGCATCAGTTTCAGCGCATTTCAGAATTATAAGATGAACTTTTTAGCGAACTGATTGAGCAGTATTCTTTTTATTAGTAATCATTTTTTACTTTTCGTCACTGTTGTGTGTTAATGGTGGATGAAAAAGGGAAGGAGGAGTAAGAAGCGTCTTTTCAGTTTCAATCCATCTAGTTTGGTGAATTTTTCTCGAATAATATTTTCAATATTTTTTGGGCTCTCACACCCTGTTGTCTTCGTGAGAGTAAATGAAAAATAGAGTCATTATTATTTTAGTATGGGTGATAAAACTGAAAAGGGCACCTCATTTCCAGTCTCTCGGAGGTCGTTCATCGGCCTTTTTTAGGTCGAACTTTTACTACCGTTCATCTGTTAGCTTCCTTTGGAATTAAAACTCTGGTACCACCATACTATTTTCACCACTGTCGATATTGATGATATGAGAACTGGTTTATCATAATTACTGATTAGAAAATATAACCAGCTTATCTAACTTTTCACTTGTTTAGTGTTTCACTTGGCTATGATGAAAATTCCTTTTAATTATAATACACAACATGTGGCGATGAAGTGATACGCATTTTGTAGTCTTCTATACTAAAATTTGATTGTTAACCTTTTCCTCATGATGTGCTATTTGGTGGTTGATAATCTTTATAGCACGGAATATAACAGATAGTATAAGTTTCAGTATGAAAATATATTTATGAAATATTTTTGATGAATTGAAAATTGTCTTTGGGACCAATTGCATGCTGTCCTCATTCTCTCTCTCTCCCTCGCCTTCTCTCTCTGAGAAGCGCTTCATTTGTTATTAAAATGGGAATTTCGCAAGGATGCACTTGGGCGGAACGTTGCAAATGTCTGGATAATGAATTGAAATGAATGGTGATGAGTGGGAATGTTGTAAATTATGCGAATTATTGATGGTTCTGTTACTACATATATTAGCGAAATTTGTCTTTTACTTGGTGGAAATTCTTGAAATATATATGCATAGAAGACATAAAAATATCCTTTTCGCTACTTCAAATTTCAGTACTAATTTAGTTAGCTGGAGGGAAAAAAGAACGGCAAGATAAGAGAGCAGATGTTTGATGAAGGAAGTTAAAGAGCAGCATGTAAAAGATTGAAAAGAGTTTTATTATAATAGTAGCTTTTAATTAATATGAAATATTGGAGGAGATGTGGATAGGGAAAAAAAACGAATATTATTGTGGAATATAAGGAATTAGATTTCAGAAATTCTTTTTTCTTGCATTTTTGGAGAGCAATATCAATGAGAGATGACAAGTTAGATTAGTTTTATTTCATTATATTGGATTATTATGTGATTTTTCTTCCCCTTCTCCCCTCCCTTCTTACCCTAAGATTCACTTTTAATTTATTAAATCAATTCTAATTGTTTCGCTTTTGTTTTTTCATTTTGTTGTGGGCTTTCTGTTTACATTGATAATTAAATTTATCTTCATTCATTCAGAGATAGATTTTTTTTTTTTCTTTTGTCGTTGAAGGAGGAATTTTTCGGGATAATACAATGGGGAATACACTAATGGAGAGGAAAAGGGGGGATAGGATGGGAAAAAAGGAATAAGAAATGAGAAAAGAACAAGCGACTGTTGGAAGAATGGTTTATTTGCTCCATTTTTCATCGACACGCCATAATGTCAGCTGGAAAAAGGGGATGATAGATAAACGGGTTCATCATGATGGCATTTTAGGTTTCCTATAAGTTGCTTTTCTTTCTTTTTTTTTTGTCTCCTTTTTGGTCGGTTGTTTTGTGTAATTAATTATGGTAGTGATTATCATGATGTTTATTTAATGATGGCATCAGGTTTTTGTTGAGATCGGATGGTAATATTTGCCTGTAAATGTGCTATTTTTAGCTTTTTTTTTTTTTTTTGCGTAGTTGAAGACGAGGATTTGAAAGTTGTGTTAGTTTTTAGTCTAAAAGAACTAGGCTTTAGCAGCTTTTTGCTATGCAGGTTATTAATTTTAAATGACATCTAGAATTGCATGTCGTCTGGGAAAACTTATAGTTGCTAATCTTTAGTCTTTTGCCGTAGGACTTGTAAAGATCGGTTTCAGATGGCCTTGGCAATCTCTAGCCTTTAATATAGTAAATCGGTAATTTTTGCTCGATATTAGAGAGAAAATGACTGAATTGATTCAGGATCTTCTGCATCTATTTCGAGTCCAATTTTCGAACTTTCTGGGATGGTCGATTGATTATAAACAAAATGAGTAAGCTAAGAGTAAGCTTTATTTTGCGCTAAGCTCGACATACTATATGCCTTTCTTTGTGAAATCGAGAATAATTTTTATAATTTCTCCTTGCCCTCCCGTATTGTGTGTGTGTGTGTGTGTGTGTGTGTTATGTCGTTGGAAAGATACATTACGAAGTTTATTTCGTCTGATAACATTTGGAGTGTTACTGGAAAGGGAATGTATTCTCCTAATGGAATGAAAGTGTTACCATGTGATTCTGTTTAGTTTCACTAGTTAGAGTTTATTTTTTCCAATCCTAATTTTTTCGCATCATTTTGTCATTTAACATAGCTTGCACAGGAGAAGTGTGAGATAATGGGATAAGTTGGATAGATGTTTTGTAATGTTGATTGGTTCTAACATAGTTTTGAGAAGTAGTGGGTTCAGGTGTGTTTTGCATTTATTGTGGATGGGTTTATCAGTTGGACTTTTCGTACTTAAAATTCATGTCATTATGCTGAAATGTGCATATTTTATATATTTACTTTAGTTTACATGAGAACAAGAAGGGAAATATATGAGAAATTTCATGATGATGAGTGAGACTTTTTATGGCTGCCAAGTATTTTGGGTTATAGTTTTTTTTTTTTTTTTTTTATTTTGAGCTCTGCTCTCTTTTTCTAGTGAGGAGGGGGGAGAAGGTCTTTATCTTGATTGGAAATTGTCTTTTTTTTTTTCTTTTTTATTTGCTTCTGGATTTGAGCAAAAAAAAAAAGAATGGAAAACTGCTTAGGTGAGCTAAGCTGTGCAGATAGAGCGGAATACCTGATGTCCGAGTGCTGTTCATTTTTGAGTTACGATTGAAATGCTTTGGTCGAATTATTCAAACAAATAATTGAATGAAGCTGAGCTTACTTTCGTTAAGAATCTAATAATGGACTGTAGTAGAAATGGAAATAGAGGCGGAAATTTTGGATTAAAGCATTGAGTTTTTGCAAAGCAAGGAGTTTAGAAGTTCAAGGACCTTATATCATTTTGCTGCGTGGTAATGTTCAATCCTTAGCTGAAAAGGGTATATGCTTATTGGGTATCATTATAAAAAAAGAAAAAAGAATGAAGGATAAAGGGGAAAAAGCATATGAAAAGCAAGAAAAAAGACTGTTAGAAATGAAATTGTTTGCGGAAATCGTTTTTCTTTTTTTTGTAATTTTTCGGGTTTTCTTTTGTGAATTGTCTTCGAGGCTCGTTTGGAAGGATTCAAATTTAGGGAATATTCCCGCCTTAAAATGGTCTGTGGGAACTGGTTTTAGACTTCTATTATTCGTTTTTATGGGTTATTCAGTTCTTTTGGGGGAGATTGATAACTGTTGTAGACGCACAACTTGGAACTCCCTTGCTTATTCTGCCCCAATTTCCCATTTTTTAGACCAGACCAATCGCTAAATGTGATACTGGGTAGTGTGTACTGGATAGTGCTACTTCTTTGAGCGTAGTGCTTTTGAATGAATTTACCGTTAGATGGGAGCATAATTTTTGATTGTTGATAGTGCTCTCATTAGGTGTTACATTTATCTTTAGTGTATACTTTATGCATAAATTTGAATTGAAATTAGAGCGTTTGTCCTGCTTCTATTCAGTTGGATATTTTGGGTCATATATGGAATTTGATTAATGCAGTAGTTCCGTTAGATATTTACGTGCTGTTGCCTAAATTTAACTTTCTATCTGACTGGTTTAATGATTATTTTCTCTTGCATTCTTAGTTTTATGTTCCTTTTTTCCTGTGACTCTGATCATAATTTTGCTTTAAACATTCTGATTTTCTCATTCATTGTAGCATTTGATCATTTCATTGTAATCGTTTTTATTTGCACTAACCTAGTCTGTTATTTTGCAATTTTCTGAGTTGATAGTTTTCCAACGGTAAGGTGAACGTGGTGATACACAACTAGTTTGCCGGTATGAGATTTGATTTAAGTTGGATCGGAAGCTTGAATTGGGCCTGTCTTTTGAAGAGCTAATCTCTTATTACGTGATGCTCAGCTCACTTTTTGAGCGCTGGGATTTGTAAGGGTGTTATGGCAGCTGTGTGGAACTCAGATTTATGTTTGGGTATAGTTTTTTTTGAGGTTTGTTTTGTTTTCTCTGTATTTTAGGTTCTGTTCAGAGCGAACAAAAGAAAAACCCGGAAATGGTGGTACACGCTGCACATTCTGATTTGCGTAAGGCAGATATTGACACGCTGAAGGAAGAACTACGTCGAAATACTCCATCCGTACATATACCTAGTACTAATTTTCAGCAGGTGCTTATTTTCTCTTACATTTAAAGAAGTGTTCTTGGTGGCATAAGTTTCCCTTACAGCAGTTTCTTATTCGTTTTCCTGTTTTTTATTCACATTACATTTGAGGCAAAAGACTTGTCGTAAGTAATATTTCCAATTTATAAATAGCTTTGCGGGGCTGTACTTCCATTTGACCATTTGATAGTGGGATTATGATTTTGGGGTTTGGGAGAAACTTTTTTACTTTACATCGTTCGTATTTATAACGAAATTGGTTGCAGTGATACAGTTTTAATCAAAAATAATAGGACCCGTAATGGTACAGCAAAATGCGTAAACTAAATTCCATGCTGTGTTGGGTTAGATTGTAATGCTCCGTCTGATCGATTATGTCGGTGTATCATTTTATTGGTCATCTCGAGTAGAATATTGAATTTGTTTAAGACTAGACAATTTTCTAGTATCGCTTATATGGCAGTCTTCAAGGAATGCCAGATTTTGTATCCGTTAAAGTTTTTCTTTCTGTAAATTCTACTCCACTGTGTTCAGGTTCCGGATGTTAATCGATCGTTGGCCTCACCACCCTCACCTCCTGATCAGCGTAGGATACCTCAGTCCGCTCTTGACAGTAAACTTCTCCCAACTCCACCTGCCTACGCGCCTTCCCCGATAAATGCTGCTGCTGCCGCGGCTGCTGCGGCTGGAAATCTTCCGGCAGCTATTGCTGCTACAGCTGCTGCACAAACTGCAAATCCATTCCTTCTCGCTGCTGCACTAGGATTGCAACAGCAACAACCTCAAAATGCATCGGCAACACTTCCGTGGCTTAGCAATGCGCAGTCATTCACAGTGATGTTGCCCTATTTGCAGCATTTGCAAGCTCAGGTGCAACAGCAAGCTCAAGCGCAGGTAATATTTGATGTATAAATAGGTAAAGTCAGTCATTGCCCCATTCTGCTTCAGGATGGTTTTTTACCCTTCTCTTTCAGGTTGCACTAGCTCAACAAATAGCGGCACAACAGGCGGCAAACTTACATCAGCAATTCAAGACAGTTGCAGCAGCTGCGGCTGCTGCACATACTTCACTGCTATCTCAGCAGCAGCAGCAACAACAACAACAACAACAACAACAGCAGCAGCAACCGCAGTCACAGTGGTTATCACCTCCACCATCTGTTCCTCCTCAGATTTCTGCTATAAGGCAAACAGCAACCTGTCCATCACCGTTGCTTCAAGCAGGTACAGAATCAACGTCATCATTGTTAGAACTTACTGAATTGAGTCCTCGACCTCATCCTGAACCGCAACCACCGTCGCCTCCGGCATCATCCAGTTCATCATTATACAACGATGAGAAGCAGCAGCAGCAACAGCAGTTGCAACAGCAGTTTCTGTTCGATGAAGATCTGATGATCGATTCACTGATGGAGGAGAGAAAAGATTTGTCTGAAAAAGAAAGCATTGCTGTGGCTGTTTTAGCTGGTATGGCTGCTTGTCAACGATAGAGAAATGCGGGATTGATTATCCATGCTTAACTTTGTTGTTACTGTTTAATCGCACAGTATCGGTCGTGGATGAATAATTGCTACAGCTTTTTTAACGGTGTCCATTGTAGACGAACAAAATTCTTGCTTCATAAGTTTTAGTTGGTTTGAGATTATTGTAATAAAGAAGTAAGTTTTGCAACTTTGCTAGATTTTAAGTCACGTTGAAATTTTTAAAGTTAACATGTCTTTGCAATGATGGGTATTTTTTGAATGTATTCAGTCATCTTACAAAAGCTGAACGCTTTTCATTATTTCGTCTGCTTATGTATATATATTACAATTGGAAAATGCTATGGCTGGATATGATGATTAATGTATTTCTTATATGTTATAAAAATATATAACACTTGTCTACCTTAGTGTTATCGGTTGATTGTTTTATTAATTGATCTTTAATATCGAAAACGGTTTCATTATATTTTGCATATGTTTTTTCTTTTCTCCTATTTCATTTCTCATATTTTTCTCTTTTTCAATCTTTTTGCTTCTTAGCATTAAATGCTTGAAAAAAAATGGTGCACAGGCGATAACGGTCGCTGTACATATATATAGTTGGCCGTTTCGTTTGGTTTCGGGTTCTTTTTTTCTTATTTTGATTTGATTCATTTATTTTGAAATTCTTACATTTATAAGGGAGTTGCATCCTAAAAGAAATATGACTGGTGGTAAGGGAGGGGAAAAGTTGAGTCGAGAATTTTGTAGCTCTGAAATGCCAGAAATATGGCAGGTGTTTTTGAGATCGTTGCTATTTAGAAAGCAATGGAATGTGGCGGTGAATTTTAGAATATTTTTGATGGAAGATTTTTAAAAGACGATGGAGTCGGAAAAAGAAAAGATGCTACCAAATTTTCAATCACTTTCATTTTGTAGGGAGGGGCAAGGAAAGAGAGCTTGATTTAAAATAATTTCAGCTAAATGAAATAAAGGTGAAATTATTGAGAATGGAAAAGCCATACACATACACAAGTGATGTGATTGATATATACAGGAAGAAAGAATGTGTTGTCACTGTTTTCCTTTTTCTTTTTTGCTGATGAGGAGGGGATATATGTGTGTTTTTGACTGTTTGGGAATTTCGCATTTCACAAGAAGCATTTAAAACTATTGATTATGTGGCAGTAGAAAGAAGGAATGAGTGCTTTCTCTCGAAATTGTTTCGTTAATTGGTGGCAGATGGGGTTAAACGCTGTGAAATTGTTTCGTCCATTGTTCGATTTTTCGCTTTTCATATTTCTTTGAATGCGAGGAAAAAAAAAAAAAAGTTGTAATTACAATTTTCTCATGTGACTTTTCTATTTTGTGTTTAATACGTGTTCCAAATTTTTCTCTTTTTTTCTCTCTCTCTCTCTCTTTTCTTGTCATCGACTTTTCTCCTTTTTTTTTTTTTTGGAAGTTTCTCAATTTTCACTATCTGTGAAATATAAATTTTGAAAATTCTGTTCATTGATATGTACAATACATAACATAAACATGCAGAAAGAGGATCGGTAGAGTGTGACTGTTATCGCAATACATTTAATATATTTCGTTGATTGATATTCAGTGATGGTACGTCTAGGTGATTTGTCATCCAGTTGATAAGTTCATTACCAGTTCGATTCATAATGGCCGAATAAATAAGTGGATTTTGTAGTGGCTAAATTTCTGATTGTTGACAGTGGATTGTTTCGGCTTAATTTGATAACACAACCAAGGATTGGTTGAATGCATTTTCTAATAGTTGAGCTGTCAGTTAGTTTTATCTTCTCCTTCTAAGTCAAAGAAAATGCAGGGCCAAATTTGCATATTGTACTTGAGAAGATTGGAAATGGAGTGCTTATGGTGAAGCTTAGAAGGCGACGGTAATTGTAAAGATAGGTGAGGTGCTACTGCAAGGTGTTGCTGAAGTGTACTCTTGTAAGTTTACTCCTACCCTTACTCTTAAGTTTACTCTTAAACTTGCTCTTGATGACAGCTATACTAGCTTTTTCTCTTGCTTGATAAATACATGCTCATCACGTTTCTATACTCAGTTCTGCTAGAGGTGTTGTAGGAATTGGATATGACTTGCAAATTGAGCTGATCTGGTATTTCAAACAGATGATTATTTGTACTGTATTGAGAAACAATAACATTCTTTGTTGAAGAAAGGTATCCAATAAGTGAAATAGTTGAAGAGTATTCGGGTTGGGACGAATTCTTTGTTATATGAAGTAAGAAGAAAAAAAGAGACGATCAAAATAAAGTTCTTGATTTATTATTACTTCTTTCTGTTGCTACAGATTGATAAAAAGAATTTAGTTGGGATTTTTGATGGATTGTTGTTGTGAAAGTTTAAAACGGAATCATTTGAGACATTTAGTGCTTCCTTTCTATTGTGAATGTACTACTAATTATTTACTCTTGACTAGAGGGTATCGAGAATAATTTCCATTTTATTAACATTTCAGGATGTCATCAGCAAATATCGTCACAGTAATACCAGGTGAAGCATCCGAAACAGATGATGATGATGATAATAGCGATTGTAATGGAAGTAATAAAAATAGCATTATTTGTCAGAATGATCAACAAATGAGGTTTGATTTCTTTTTTTTTTTTTTTTTTTTTGAAAATTAAGAGTTTTTTACATTTAATTTCTTTTCAAAGAAATTTTAAAAAATGTAGGTAGTGAATTATGTTGCAAAATTTTCTTTATGTTATGTTGGAAATTTGAGTAAGCCTTAAGCAGAAATCTCAGTTTTCTATTTCATTATGAAATATGATTAAAGACTTTTGAATTTCATGATTGAATGCAATGATTGGAAAAAAAATGTTAAAGGAACTTAGTTTTGAACCTTAGTTTTAATTAATAGCTCATATCGCGGCAATTTTTTAAATAAATTCCGTGAATTTTGCATAATTTATTATTTATTTAGTTGTTTTATTTTGTTTCCTGATATTAATCTCATTGATTGAATCTTATAATGATTCTTTATGTTCTAGGAAAGAAAATGAAAATGAAAGCTGTTATTCATATCAGGTCAGTCATAATGAGCTGNTTTTTTTTTTTTTTTTTTTTTTTTTTTTTTTTTCAAGTAATTGCAGAAATTGGGATTTAAATGAAGCGCAGCAACGTTCATGGAGCTCACATGTTGATGAGAAACTGGAAGAACGGTGGCGTTCGCTTGGTTATGATACAGTAAAGCTTGCGGAACGGCAGGTGCTTACGCAGCGTAAACAGTTTGAAAATTTAAAACAGAATATTTGTAATACACAGCATGCTATACAGGTACTGCTTCAATCATTATCATCTTTACATTTAGTTAAAAATAAGGATTTAGTATTATCAAGGTTTTAGTGATAAGTTTAATGATATTTTCTTAAAGACAAAATATTTGATGAATTTAACTGAATATTTTATATTTCTGTAAACCATTCTTGTTGGGGATTAATAATATGCTGAAAAAACCACTCACCATAATATATATATTTATATTGACATTATATGTCAAATTAAGAGATTCCATTGAATTTCTTGAAGATTTTTCAACATTTTTACTTTGCTATTATATCTTTTCCTGATTCGATCCAGCTCTGATAAAGAATTCTGGGAAAAAATGTTTTAAATTATGAAAATTTAGATTATTTGCGCAAAATTCCATTTGAATACCTACTGTAAACTTTCATTATCATTTTGTTATATTATTATCATAACTTTTATGATCACTATGATGTCTAGTAAATATATTATCTTGTCACTATGCTTATCACATATTTTTAGGAAAATTAGCTTCCTGTTTGGTTTTACTAATTTATATTTTCTGAAATAATTTTATATTCATAATGGAAATATTTCGTTCGCTGTGGTTTTGCTGTTGGACATTTCTGATTACTTTTTTTTTTTGAATATTGGATTGGTGATAGAAGTTTCGAGTGACACATATGTCACGTTTAAGTGATCATATGTTAAACAATCACTTTAGATACAATGTACCACTTTTCTTTCTTTAAATTTTCAAAAGATCCCGAACTTTTCTTCCTAATTAGGATAAAATTTTTGATTCCAGATTTCACTCCAATATGTTTTCCTGTGAACTTATTCAATTTATTTTTTACTGAAAAAAAAAGAGTGGATGACAACGTCTTTATTTTCCTTATCTAGATTGTTTTTCTGTCTAATGAAGAGAATGAAATTTTTTTACTATATTTCGGTTTTTGTTGAATAATGGTATTTTCAGCAATATGATCGTTAAATTTCTCTTGCTAAGCCAATTTAATTTGAAATGGAAAAATTCTTGTGCTGGATTTTAAAGTGTTATTTTGGAATGCAACATTTTGATGTTAGTTGACGAATGTAATTTAATAACTCAATGATTAGAAATGAAACGTACAAACAAAAAAAAAAAAAAACAATTCGGAAGCTTTGGTTGATAAGACAGATGAAAGTGTGCCTAGTGTGAAGAGCCAAACGGAAGGGAAAGTAAAATATATGGCCAAATGAAAAAGATGATGAAACATATGGACAAATAATCGAAGGTAAAAACATATGGCCAAATGGATGCTGCTTTTTTTAGATTTTCCTCTTTTCTTTTCTTTTCTTTTCTTTTTTTTTTTTTTTTTTTTTTTTTTTTTTTCATCATATATCTTGAAATGAAATATTAATTGTTAATATTTGTACACATATGAGAAATTTTTTAATTCATTCTGTAATTGTGTTCAACTGTATTGATAAGAAATTTTTGGAGAAAAAAAACTTCTAAATTGGTATTTTTCCAATTTTAAAATATTTTATCTATCTCAATTCGAAAGTTTTCAAATTTTTTGTTTTTTTTTTATCAAATTTAATCTTTTATTTGGCTGATGAATAGTATTCATTGTTTTAAATCAGTATAAATATAAAAAGATTATTTCTGAATTAAATTATGGTAGTATTTTTTAAGTTTCAAACTTCAATCGTAATATTTTTCGTGTTTATTATTTGTATTCTTTTTTCTCATTAATATGTTCAATGGTGTGAGATTCCGGAAATATATCTGTTGTGTATTATTCGACCAGTTCTTACTGTTTATAATTTCTATTTGTATTTTATTAATACATTAATATTTGCCGTTTTATTAGTGCGACAGTACTCTTGTTGATACTTATTTTTCTTATTCGATTCAGGTTTCATAAAACTTTTATAACGGAAAATTTAAAGAAAAATGGGGTGCAAAGTTTTATGTAGAACAGTTCTTACATTAAATAAATTCACTTATTTTTTTTATTCAAATATCAAAATCCATCATACGATATCATAATCGTATCTTTATATTCTAGCTGTTTTCGATTCAGGTTTCACAAAACTTATAAAATGGAAAATCTTAAAAGAAAAAAACATACAGTATGTTTCTTTATCGTGATGTTGAGTTATCATAATAGAAATATAAATAAATATATACATATATTTTTTTTTAACATACAAATCTATTCTTGTCGATGTTAAAGGGAAGTTATCTTTTTAATGAATACATCGGCTTTTTGAATGCTTTTTCTATTTTTCTTACTGCAAAAGAAGAGAATAAATGTTTTTTTTCTGCCTTTTCCTTCTTTTCATTATTTTCCCAAGTCAATTTCCCGTATCACTCTGCTGATTTTATCATCACTTTTTCCTTCTTTTTTCCATTAATTTCTCAATGTGCTTCACATACTTTTATTCTTAATCTGCCTCTGTTTTTTTTTTCTTTTTTTTTTCAAAAAGATTATCATTTTATCATTGTTAATGTTTGCCTTTCATTTCTCTCTTCCTTTCTACATATTTGTCATTTCATGAAATCGTCGAAGTATTCTATAGGAGAAAGAAAGCTTCCTTTTATTTGTTAAAAGAAAAATAAAAAGTGGAAGAGATATGGCGAATGAGCATTTATGCATTTTCCTATTTATCACTTCTTCCAGTAAACGGCCCCCAGTCATTAAGATTTGCAATATCCATCTTTTTTTTTTTTTACTCTTCCCTTATCTTTCTTAGCAGTCAAGATATTACTTATCGCTTATGAAGACCTACAATGACTTCTCTTTTGAGTCTTTTAGTAAGCAGTCTGAGATTTGGTTAAGTTCTTCCAAGAAATCTTTAATTATTGTTTCGATATTTAGTTCGTTTCTAAAATTCTCTCATCATCTTAAATTGTAAAATTCTTCAATTATTTCAATCTTGATATGAACAATTCATCAATATTGGAGAAGTGATGGAAGTAGTATGAATGATCTTTTAGGGGATGAATGTAGTAGAAGTTATTATTATTACTAAGAAATTACTTTTTTATTTTACTAATTTTCGTATACTAAAGTTTTTCAAAATATTACTGAACCGTTTCCTTTTTTTTAACAGTAGTGAAAGCACCGATTTCAGGCTATTTCTTCTATTTTTCGTCAAGCTGCTGAAAATTTGGGACGTGTCGAATGGAATTTATCATTACTGCAAGAAGGAGCCAAATTGATGCCGGACTTTTCGTCATTCTCAGTTAGTAGCAGTTCTTCCAAGGAATGAATGAAGAATTGATTATAGTTCATGTATTTGATATTTGTGAGAATAATATCGCTAATTCTATTTTCAAAAATTATTTTAGAAGTTGGACACTTTTTTTTTTTTTGATTAGCAAGTATAGGGTATAAATGTGAAGAAATTTTCGTTTACTTGCTTTGAAAAATTCGTTTAATCAGGTTGAAGTTCTTCGTTTTTTTTCTTTTCTCATTACATAAACAGACTATGCAAAGTGGTGTCTTTAACTATTTAATGCATTGCTGCTTCATTATTCAGTTCACATTATCTTTTCATATGAATAATTTGTTATGAAAGGAACTGTTGTACTTAAGCATTTTGTTGCTTGGAAATTTCAAAAACTAAATCAGAAAATGGGATAAATTTTTGATAGAATGTGATTATTGCGAATCGTTTGAAGGTTTATAAAATTGATGTAGTTTTTTTTTTCACCTTTATTCATTTACTTATTTTTTTTAAGGACATTTTCTTAAAAGAAATAAATTTATTTTGAGACCGGTAAGAAATCATTTAATTTATAATTGTTGCATCATTCGGGTTTTTTATCTATAAAACTTTCAGAATTGTATGACTGCTAGATGCTTAAACAATCATTTATTAGTTGATCACTCATTTCGTTCTATTTTAATTAACGTTATTATAAAATAAACAGTTGAACGAATAGGGATGGATTCTTGCTCTTCATGAATTACCTGTGAAATTAAATCTTTCTTTTTCTCTTCTCCTCTCAACTGCTCAATTATTTTATGCTATTTCAACAGTGTATTTTATTTAGCATTATTGGATTCAAGGTATTTTATTTATATCGATTCGAGATGTTTGATTTGGTTGGATTAAATTTATGATTAATTTTTTTGAAGAGGAAAAATCCAAAAAACAATAATTTTGACCCTTAATTTTGGAAAATTTTGTCTTCTTTTATCGTACAGTACTTTTACCCGTTTGTTCATAATCTTTTTTTTCTCCTTACTATAATGTTACAATTACGTAAGTAATTTTTTCTTTAATTCTTGAATCATTTCGAAATTTAGGTCTCCGACTTTTAATTGTTGAAATATGCACATAAATATTTTTATCATTGTAAGGTTTTTTTTTTTTAAGTTATTAAATATCAATCAATTCTTCATTGACAGAGTTGCAATGTTTCGAAACATTTCTTTGTTTGTTGAAAATATTTTCCATAAAAGGGAAAAGTTGGAAGTCGAAATATCCGCGAAATAAAAGAAAGAATATGGAAAAACAAAAGCAAAAAGAAAAAAGAAAAAAACCGCATAGGCTTTCCTCTAAATGTTCATCTTCCTCCTCAAGTTTTACTTTGAATTTCAAATCCCAGTTGTTTGAACTATGCAAGTATTTCTTACATTAATTTTAGTTTTTTCATTTCAGTTTGGTTGAATTTAAATAAATATGTAACGGAAAGAGAAATGGAAAAGTGTAGATTTGGATATTTTAATGTAAAAAAAAAAAAAAAAAAAGTTATATGTACATCAATTGTTGACTATTGCTACTAGTGATCAGACACTTCGTTGACAGAAAAAGATGAAAAAAAGCAAGTTTCAAAAAATTTCCCTGATGCTTTTTTCTTTTTTTTTTTTTTTGGGGGGACAAATAGTCAGGAATATTCGAGATAGACTTTTAATTTTTTAAAGATTTAAAGGCGATAGTTTTGAAAGTTTTAGATTATTTGAATAATTTTTTTTCCTTGTTTCTTTTTTGCTTTCAGTGTTGAAATATAGGAATGAATGTTGGTTGTTGCATGGGTTGGCATTGTTTGAAATATTCGAATTTTAGCCACCCGTTGGATTTCTTTTTCATGCTTTTTTTTTTGCTCCCTTAAGTTGGCGAATGAAAACAAGTGCAAAATGAGAGGGTTTTTTTTTTTTTTCCTTTTTCTTAAAGTTGGAATTCATGAACTTTTGTGGAAATGAGTAAAACAATCAGAGTGGGTTTAATTATAGGCGCATAAATTATCCATCATATTATTGCTTTATTCCGGATTATTTCCATTCAAGATATTTGCATTTTTCCAGCTAAATATTTACATATTCAACCTTTAAAAAGGGACTGATTAATTAATGGTGGAGGTTTGCTAATTGATTATCATTTTATCACTTAAATTGCCTATCATTTTATCATTTTTTCTTTTGATTTTTAGGTGTAAAGCTAATAAATTTTTAGCATCCATATATGATGAGACAATCCCTCATAGATGTTAGCAATTATTTTAAAAAAGAAAAACACACATCAGTAGATTTCTTTTCCTCAGATATATCATTTTAAACTTATGCCATACAAATCTTTTCTTTAATGAACAAAAGTGAAACGACTTTCTTTTTTTTTTTTTTTTCTTCATTTTCAGAAAAAATTCTTATGGAATGAGCGATCAAATAGAATGAAATAGGAATAAAAGCTGTGTATTGTCTAGTAATAAAAGTTCCTTTTTTCCTTCAATAGCTGCAGAAAGAAATATGTTGCGTTCTTGTCGAGGGATAAAAAAATTTCGTCGAGTTAAGAATATTTTAAATGAACTGAACAAAATACGCATATAGAGGTGTGAAGTTTTGGAAAATGAATATTCTGTATAAAAATTAATAGAATTTTTTTTGACGGTTAAAATGAAATTTCGATAAGAATGTTTATTGAAGGGAGGGTGAGGATACTTGTTCTCTTGAAATTTAAATCTCGAAATATTTTCTACTAAATATATTTTTAAATTAAAAAATGTTTCAAAAAATCTACAAATCAATATGTTATTTGTTCGTCTCTTTTCCTGCCCACCAAATCCGGAATGCTTGTATTTTTTCTGTCAATTTAAGACTTTTCTAGGCTTATAAGATATTGTTGATGTTATTAACCTATGTGATTATACCTCAAATAAAATACCTCTCTTTTTCCTATAATTCTTTGATGCTAAATTTTGGATTATTAAGATAAAAAGCAAAAAATCTGCAAGTTATTCTATGCTTTCCTTAATTTCTTAATAAAAAAAAATAGCGAAAATTTTATGAGGAGATCAAGTTGTTTGTATTGGTGATGTGTTTTGTTAATTATCGATGTGTATTTGTGAAACTTAAAAAATTTACCTTAATTATTTCAATTCGTTGCAGCGCTATAAAATATGTCAGTGAATGCTGCTGAACTGGCTAGTGACAAAGCTGATAAGGATGATGATGGAAGTCGATCAGATGTATTTATCGATATGCAACTTGGAAGTAACTGCTTTCTAACAATGATTATTTTATATTTAATATGAGAAATAGCAACAGAGTAAGAATGAAATTCTGAAAAATTAATTTCATTTCCAATTTTCAAATTCTACAGAAAAATAAATGCATCTTAGTAATTGAAGCTTAAAAATTTTGATAATTTGCACTTTTAATATAAGTATTATGTAATTGATAGAAACGCCAGAGTTTGAGATTTCGGTTCATTTCAAACATTTTTTTCAGCATAGCTGAAAAGTTTTTAGAGTTTTAAAAAGTCATTTATTATTAAAAGTCGCAAATTCTATTTTTGCTTCCTTTCGTTCTTCCGTTTGCAACTTCTTCAGAATAGACATATTTTGAGGCTAACATTAATTATTAATAAGAAAAAACAAATATTTTGTTTTCCTTTTTCCGAATGTGGTGAAATTCGTTGTGGTGAAAATATAGCATACGTCACGGTTGGTGTCATCTTTCGTGAAGTTAATGATGGTAATTTGGAATTGTTACTTACGCAGGAAGCAAAACGACGTTGTTTGGGAAAGTTTGTTTTGCATTTAGTTTATTTTGAGTAATGCAAATTAGATGGAGTAGTGTTAATTTTTCTAATTTTGGAATTGAAAAATTGGAAATGTGTAAGAAATGAAAATCCAAACTTTTGCGTGAAAAATTGTAGGTAAATTGTTGCAGTTGCTGAGATGTAAAAAAAAAAAAAAAAATAGAAAATTAATATTAACAAAAATAGATGATTAGTCTTATAGAAGATATGTATTGGTCCTTTCAAGGATACTATTTATCTATCATGATAAGTGGCTAAAATTAAATTTTTTTTTAATTGCTTTAAAAAGACGATCGTCCCGTGATAATATTGAGCTCAATGTGCGGGAAATATCGGGTAATTTAATGGATATTCAAGAGCTATGGATATATTTTATAATTTTAAATACAATTATTTCAGATGGTACATTCCAGCCGGGCATGTTGAACCGGGTGAAACAATAATGGTTTGTATTTTTTTTTTTTTTTATGATTAGAGATAAACATTAAATAGTTGGTTTGGAAGGTGGGTTTTCCAGAAATATTTATTCCTCTATAGTTTTATCAAGTTGAAATACGGAAATTTGCAAGAATCGAGTTATTTTTCAAACAGTAAGTAAAAATTCATCATATTTATCCTTTAACTACAAAGAAAAAAACCCAGCTAATAAATGATTCGTTTTTTTTTTCTTTTTTGTTACAATATTTATTAAACTATTTCAAATAAATTTTTTAAAATTAAAAACTAGTAAATTTTATTTCTCTTAAAAGTTAGTAACGTTTAAATGATAATTTTAATGATAAATAAATAACAATTAATACAAAGCGATAACTGGTGTTAACAAGTAGCAGATATTATTAGTAAAGAATAATGAGTAGCGGCAACGAAAAATGTGATTGGTAATCATAATAGAGATAATAGATCTAGAAATAATATTAGTAGCGTTAGAAATTATTAATTAATTGACTAATTAACAGTAATAAATAATGGAATAATAATAATAATAACAATAACAATAATAATAATAACAATAACAATAATAATAATAATAATAATAATAATAATAATAATAACGACATAGTAATGATAACAATTATATTGATAATAATAAATAATGATAATGGTAATATGATGATGGTAATTTTTCCATTCATTTTTTTATTCCATAAACATTCAATTTTACTCCATGTATTATAAGTATTATAAATAAATTCAAAATGAAGCATACGTTAGGAGGTAACAATTTATAATTGAAATTTATGAGAAATATTATTATTCAGTTATTTGTAACAAAGTATTTCAGGAAGGCGTTATTCGGGAAGTAATGGAAGAGACTGGTTACAAATGTGAACCGAAGGAGTTACTGAGTGTTCAGGTACAAGGTTCCGGATGGTATCGTTTCTCATTTTATTGCAGCATTATCGGTTTGTTAATCAATTAATGGGGAAACTTTTCAAAATAAAGTTGCTATTTTTCCAAATTTTATGATTTACCCTATGCGGTAATTTGTTTTGATAGAAAATTATTAATTAAGCTACTGGCTAAATCGATGAATTTAATCACTTATTTTGATTAATTCCAGTAAAATATATATATATCAAATTCAGTTGCGTTTGCAAAATTCTCTAATTATATTTTTTTCCCCTTTTTCTTCTTCCGATGTAAAATTTACCATTTAATTAAAAGTGTTTAATACTGTTTCTGTCTTTTAATTTTCAGGTGGTGAACGTAAGATGATCGCTGATAATGAATCACTGGGCGCTGATTGGTTTGCAGTAGATGAAGTTATGGCAAAAAAGGTAGATTTAAGGTATGTTGTAAAATTATAATTTAACTTACATATGAAATAAGTGACAAAGCAATATTACTGTAATTTTCGGGTATTTGTGGAGATTAATAGTGGATTAAATTAATTAAATTGAAAAGCTGATTTTAGGTCATCTGATTTTTTAAAAATTGTTGAAGAAGCGCAGCAGTACCATCGTCAACAACAGAGATTGCTTGCTAATAAATTATCCCGATTTTTACCAATTCCTGTTGCAGTCGATGGATTATTCATTGAATTTGCTATTTTGCGGACAGTCAAGTAAGCTGCTAAGAAATAAATCAGTGTTAGATTTGAAATATTTCATAATTTCTTTTTTTCTTTTCAGTCAGTGGTGATGTATGTATTTATTTTATTATACTTTTTATTTGTTACTTACTTGTTTCAGTTTGCTTTTGCATTTTATCAATTTAAGGCGATCACTTAGTATGTAAAATTTCATTCAAATATTCAGTAATGAATTTATTATTATCTTGCTGTTTAATCACACTGATAATTATTTGTTTAATTGGAAAAAAAGAAAAATAAATTCTTCAACTCCTTCTGAGAGTTTGATTTTTTTTTTTCACAAATATTCATTGCTTATTCATTCTAATGAGGGCTACTCGATGCGAGAATATTTTAAGTGAAAGAATTGAAATTTTGGTCCATAAGAATATTTCGGATGATGTAACACTTGCAACGGTTGAGAATGCTTTTCCGACGGTGGAATTCGATTTTCACTACTTCTTCCCAATGGTTATTTTAAAATGTTTCCAGGTATTTGATGTCTTTTTTTTTTTTAACTTTATCCTTTAAAATTGGACTTATAGAGATATACTTCAAATATTAAATAAGTATTGTAATTAATTTGAATTAAATCACACTCTGCCCAATTGGACGCTAACATTTCTGTGATCAATATTACTCGATATTTTGATTCATTTTTTTTTTTTTTTTTTCTTAACAGACCTGAGCTTAGTACTGGTGCTTGACAGTAGTAAGACTCTGTTTTTGAACTGTTAATTTATAATTTTTTTTTTTTTTTGCATTTTTGTAAGTCTTTTAATTTCTTATTAAAATTCTGGCAAGAGAAAATTTTGAATTCAATAAAGCACTACTAAACTTTTAATTCGTTAAATGTTTTATTAAGAAAGGAGCTGAATTTTAGCACGGAAAAGGAGATAAGAAGAAAGTGATACCGGATACTGATTAAATCTTTTTTAGTTCTATTCCATCATCATAGTGTCAGTAATATTTCTTATTGGTTTAGTAATTTCCTCTCCTCTAGTAATATGCATATCAGTTCATTTATTCGTTAATATTTCATTTTTTTTTAGGTAGATTTAAAATGCTTTTGAGTTATTAGACGTGTAACAAGAACTCATTGCTTATTACATTTACAATTAAGGAAAAATGTTAATTTTAATTAAAAATACAAAGAAATAATCGTCCTGTTTTAACGCTTCACTAAATGCTCTTTAATTTTGTTTTACTTTTATTTTGTCATAATTTTATTACAAACTAATTACTGATTTGAGCTTCATTTTTTATGAAATATATTAGGGAGAGATTGAAATTCAAATGTCATTTAAATAAGTAGAATTAATTATGGTAAGGTGTTATTTGCTTGTGTATGAATTATGAACATGAATGTATACGGTAAATGCCGAAAAAATTTCTTGAACATCATAAATTTCTTTTCTTTTTTTAATAGGAGTAAAAATTTCAGATGAAGCCTTTGCTTGAGACGGAAGTGTTGACCTTTAACCCCGAGATGACAAGACTTCTTGAAATTTAATACTATTTTAATCTTTATCTGCAAAGAAAAAAGAGGGAAATTGAGTTTGAAGTCATATTAAAGATTAATTTTACTTTTCATTTCTTCTATTGCCAGTAGTGTATTATTTTAAAATAATTTCAATAATTCATTCAGCCTTACACATGGCCCTTTTTAAACACAATGNCCAGTAGTGTATTATTTTAAAATAATTTCAATAATTCATTCAGCCTTACACATGCCTTTTTTAAATACAATAAAGTTTAAATATTTAGATACAGTGAAGTCTTAAATTCGTTTAGTTTTAAATATTTCAAGCATATTTAATGCAGAAAATTTTACATATAATCAAAATGCAAGAATAGTTTCAAATAGGATGAAGTTTTAAATTTTATTTCTAAAATTTTTAATATATGTAACATATTAAAAGTCCATTTGTTTACCAATTATGAAAACCGGGAAGAACGTGTACCTCATATGTTTGTAATAATTAAACAGAATTAATAATCCATTGTTTGAATATTCTATTGAAAATTGTTTGAATAAATTAGCAAAAATTGCAACATTTTATTTTTGTCCTTTATTTTTATGCATTTTTGCAATTTTTATTGTGAATATAATTTATTGTTAAATAACAAAAATAGCAGAGGATTTTTTTAAATTATGTAAGAAGCTCGTTTGTTAATTTTCTTCTCTTTTTTGTTAATTATTTCGTAATTTTTGCTTATTCATTACATTTTTTTTTTCTCCTTTTTTTTTAAACAAAAATTTCTACGAGAAGAAACTGGAAAATATTAAAGCAGACCAGACCATGCACCATGCAGTACTACAAAAATGAGAGTTAATTTGAGTTTAGTTACGGTGAAAATTAATCGTTTTGCAACTTTTATTTTCCAATTTCTTTTTTTTTACTTTCTTGAGAAAAAAAGAAACCGAAACAGAAATAGTTCACGGAATGATTAATTTAAAATTGTAGATCTAATAATGATAGGAGCTAATTATTCGTAAAAAAACTGGAATTTGTAATTGGAATGCCTAACGAATAAATTTATTTGTTTTCTTTCCCTTTTTGCTTGGAGATAATTTGTAATTAATTTATAATTTTAATGCTGTAAAGTCGAAATAAATTTATTTGTCTGTTTATTTTACTATTTAATTAAATATTTTCTCCAACTTTTCTGCTTACATTTTTACTCAGTGGCACTATAAGATACATTAATATTCAAATATCCTTTTATTTTTTTTTTTATTAAATTTTCGATTAATTTATCCTTTTTTCTAATAGTTTTTTAAAAATTTTCTTCTGCATTCCCGCTCACATTTAATTTATAATTTGTGATATTTTTTTTTTTTTTGTATTTGGAAAACTTTCAAATTCCAATTACTACACAAAAAAAGTAATAGCAAGAGAATTCGATTTCAAATATTTTCTATTCCTTTATTAGCTTTTAGCTTTTGAAAAGAATAAGAAGGATTGATTTTCGTCTCAAATATCCTCACAAAAAGTAATCTTTTTCAGTCCTGTTATATAATTGATGTTTCTCTTTTCAAAATTTTTTTTTCTCTCTTTGCTGACTAAGCAGAGAGAGGAGGAGAGAGAGACAGAGAGAGAGAAGAGAAGAGAGGAAGAATTATATCGGTGGGATAGGAAGTTATAGTGTTCCAGTAATTAATTATCAATGTGTATTCGCATGCCGGAACATTTATCATGAATTATTCGGTTCAGAACNTTTTTTTTTTTTTTTTTTTTTTTTTTTTTTTTTTTTTGTAGAACTCTCCAAAAAAAAAAAAAAATCACATTTTTCATTCCTTTTGAAATTTTTTACCAAAATTTCATAAACTAAAAAAAATATTTTTTTCTTTTTGTTCAATTTTAAATTCTTTCAGATTCACTTTTTTCTAGAATACAATATATGTGTTAGCGCTGTTTTAAAATTACGACACAGCTGTTTCACATCAAACTTAATTCATTGATTTTTTCGGATTTCAGGGTCAAATAATGAATTTGATTAATGTTTTCGAAGGAAAAAAAAAAAAAAAAAGAAATACAACCGTTGAAATTTAAATGATGATGAAAATCGTAGTGATAATGATGATAATTGATGTTAATGATAATGGCATAAGTAATCTTGCTGAAAAATAACTTTATAGGAGATTTAGCAACAAATTCTTCTACCGAAATAATAGAGCATTTATTATTATTATATTTTCATTTACTAATAAAGTAAAATAAAACAAATAATTTTAGGAAATTGTATGTTACTGAATATTAGGCATGCTGAAATATAATTTACGTGAAAGAAAAAATACGAAAAGTGTGGCATAAAGTTATAGGAAATAAAACATGCATAACAGCTTGTTAATTGGTAAATATCGCTGATTAACAATTAATTTTGTTTGCATAAATGAAAGACTAATTTAGAAAAAAAAAAAAAAAAGAATTTACTACTTAATTAGTTCATTTATTATTTCGTAATTTTTTTTTTTTAAATATGTGTATATGTATCTATGTGTGTGTGTGTAATGTAATGTATATATATGATGTACCCAAATATTCTTCCGATGTCAATTGATACCTAATTTATGGGCACATTTCGTGTATTCATAAATTGATATCATAAATTATCAGTTGTTAAGATTGCGGGTGGCGAATGGACGGGTTTTTTTTTTTTTTTTTTTTTTTTTGGAGGTGATAATGATTTGATTGTATTGGTTGGTTAAAAGTAGTGTGTAGTTAACTGTTACCATTTTTCGAAATACTCTCACTTTTCTCAAAAAATAGATTCTTACCATTTTAGTACTTGCATTTTCTTTTTTTTCATCTCGAGAATAAGAAAAAAAAAATATTTCGATCAGAAAATGAATAATCGAAATAAATCAACAATTTGTATGCAGAAATTCTCGAGAAACCAGTTTTTCTCCCCTCCTCTTTCCTCCTCCCTCTTTTCCCAAATTTCATTTATTAATTTATTATTTGTAACATTTAATTAAGTGAAATTTGCAATTCGACTAATTGTAAACTATTAATTAGTAATTATTATTAGAGACTGTTATCATGATCAATGTTAGTGGTTATTCCTACTGATAATATACGCCTCTTCATCTTCTTCTTTCTTGATAAATTTAGCCATTTGTTGGAAGAAATTAAACGAATGGTTTGTTCAAAATCTGTGTAAATATATCAATGATTGCCTTATTTTATCCATTTTTTGAGGCGATTAATACGCTCGGAAAACCTTGACATTTATGACATACCTGACATACTTTGCATATTTGGTGCGAATGATGACAGACATTACATTTTAATTAATAATATTAAATAGCTAATATTTGATTGAGTCTAATAGCTTTTTATAGTCAAGCAGTAGAGTGTTGTGATAATCAGTGATAGCAGTTGTGATTGCTGATAATAATGCAATGTTCGTGAAGGGTCCAGAGTTTCTGATCAGAAATGAGATTTAGCTTCTGAAACTTAAATAACTTTTGAATTATCCCTAATTGTTATCATGAAAAATGTCATTGTTAAAAACGTTTCATTGTGTAAATTTATTTCATATCAATTGGAGGTTTTGTTTTCTTTTCCTGTTATATTTATCTGTTAAAATTTTTTTCTATTTTTTAATTAATACTTTACCTTGTCATTTTCTCTCTCTCTCTCTCTTTCTCTCTTCAGTATTTGGATGGATTTCTTTTTATATCGTTTACATTTATATATATATACTAATTAATTTTTGTCTTTATACAAAAATGGATAGAAAGAAAAAAAAAAAAATTTATATATTAAAATGCAATATCTGTGTGTATATTTTTGATTTTTTTTCTCACAAATTACATTATTGTACGAGTTTTTTTTTTTTTTTTTGTTTTGAGAAATAGTTGAATTAATATTTCCTTATAAAGTGATTTATACTATGATATTTAATTATTTCCTTAATTTCTCCCTTCATTCTTCTCTTCCTAACAAATAATATTTAATAAAATTTTTTTTTTTTTTCTTTTTTTCATCTTTTATTTCTTACAAAATAAATGAATTCTTTATGCTTCTGAAATAGCGGGACAAAAAAAAAAAAAAAAAAAAAAAGAAAGGAAAAGAGAAGGCAAATTTATTAATGGATTTTATGCAACGGGTAACTGTTACCCGAATCCATGGCTATTTTATCCATTTTACGGCATTTTCATTTTTTTACCCCATCCGTCTGTTTCCGTATCCATCTTTTCACGGTTCTTTCTTCCTTCCTTCCTTTTTTTTTTTTTTTTTCATTCTCTCCTGGTTAGTTTATGCGTATTATTTGCGTTTCGCCAATAAATTATACTTGAAATGAATGACTGAATGAAAAAAGAGGAGGAATCCAGGATGAAAGGGTTGATGAAGAGGGAGGAATTCAGGATAGAGAGCTGAGGGAATTCAGGATGAGAGAAGATTAGGAAGAGGGAGAATTTTAGTAATATATTTATTGATATAGAAAGAAAGCTAAAGCAACTTCAACCTTTCACATATCTTTTCCTTGCCGTTTTTTCTTTTTTTTTTTTTTTCGATTCATCATACCTTTACGTAAAATCTTTCTTTTTTCTTTTTGCGATAGAGAGATTTTTTTTTTTATTTTATATGTAAATTAAGATAGATTATAGCTATATGGTCAGTGCTTTTGTGATTTTATTATTCTTCAATACTACTACTACTATTACTACTACTACTACTACTACTACTGCTGTTGCTTCTGCTGCTGCTGCTGCTGTCGCTGCTGCTGTTGCTACTGCTATTGTTTTTTTATTTATTTAATATTTATTTATTTATTTCTTTGTCTGTTTTTTTTTTTGATTTGTTATCCTATTGTCATTATCAATTATTGATAAGTAACTGGATAGTAAGTTGGTGGATGAATAAAAAGCATTTTTCATACTTATATGATGTTAAAATTTCTTCAAATAATTAATGAAATAAGTTATCCCAATTTATAGACATATAAGACAGAATTAATATAAATATTTTTTTTTTCACTAGATTTTTCGAAAATTAAAAAAGAAAAAAAAAAACTGTTTTTGGAAAAAAGAAAATTTAAAAAAAAAAATAATTCCTTTATTATTTCTATCTTATTTCCTCGTTTTACATTGTGAATGGTAATAATGTAATAATGGTTGATTTGATCTGATAAGATTGCCATTTTACTAACAAATAAATCATATTAGTTATTCCAAAATTGTGACAAATTGTATGTTGGTTATTTTATAATGGTTTGAAGGAAGCAGAACAATGCCAATTTATCATTTATTTCTTAAATTTTCCTCCTTGCTTTTCCTCGTCTTCTTCTTTTATTCCCATTTCTTAATTTTCTTCTTTCCTTTCTAAATTTTTATGCCGAAATAATGGAAATGTTTCAAGATTCCAATTTCAGTCAATCATCATTTCCTTGACCCTTTCATCATTTTATCTTTCTTTTATTATATTGCTGTGAACATTTGTTTCAATCAAAACGAAACAATTCTTTTTTACAAAAAAAAAAAATGAAGAAAAAATTTGTTTCATTTTGCATATTATTTAAGAAAATATATGAAATATTTTTCGATCAATTTAGCTTAAATCATTTCGATAATTTTTTTTTTTCTTTGCTTTGAATAATTTTCATAAAATATTGAGGGTTTATTTTTGGGGTTGCCAAAAAATTCTCAGGCTTTTTGCTGTTAATGTATTTGTTTCTTTCAACATTTAAAAGTTAGAAAAAATCTATCAACAAACGTATGGTAGACATAATATATGAAGAATTTATATTTGATTCGTACGTATTTGATGGCTAGGTAAAATTGATAAACTTAAAATATATTCATCAAAAATTAAACAGTCTTATTCAGTTTTTCTCCTTTGATTTTTTTTTTTTTCCATTTTGAATTAATCGATCTTAGCTGAATGCTTTTTATGCTTCTTTTTATTAAACAATAAAATTTTTTAATATCTTCACCAAATTTTACTGTTGAATTATGTTATAATTTTGCATTCTTCTGCTCTTTTTTTTTTCGCTTTTTGCTATTTAGTTTTTTATTTTGAAATTATTATATTATTAGGCAATCGAAGGTGTTATGTTGCAAATGACTTATTGTTTATTTAAATCTTTCATCTCGTTTAGTTTTAAGTTTTAATTTTCCAATTTTAAATAGTTCCTTATAAATTGACGGTTTTTATAATATTTAATTGTAAAATTTTTCATATATATTTGTCTGCTTATATGAGCGAAAAAAACAACAAATAAATAGAGTGAAAATATCAACAACTAAATAAATACAAAAAGAAAGGCTAGGAAAAATAAAAGCGGTTTTTTTTTTCCATTTTCATTTATTTGTTTGTTTATGTTTTTGTTTTGTTTATTATTTACTTCGTTTTATTTCGATTTCAACATATAAAATTTAAAGTTCTATGGATTTTCAAAACAGTATTGTTTTTTATATTGAAAAGAGACATCAACATATTAAACATGAAAATTTGGCGTTGAATGTAATTGAATTAGTAATTAGTCATAAATGGATCTGTGAAATTTTTTGAAATTTAAACTCATCATTCCTTCTTTGAACTTTTTTCGTACAAATTTTTCATTGATCTTTCCATTTTCTTCTTTATCTTTTAATTTTTATCATTGCTTTTTTGTATTTTAATGAGCTGTTTTAAATTTTATGATGTTTATTTTGGAAAAGAAAAAAAAAAGATAACGATGAAACTCAGTTGATATAGCTATAGATTATCTTGAAGACTAGAACTTATCATTTGCTAAAGTGTACTTTTGTTTATCTTTTGTTGATTTTAAGAACTAAACCATATTTTGCTAGAAAATATTCATTTGCTGTTCTTCCTTCTTTTTCTCACTTGAATCTATAACTTTTTTCATTTAAAATTAATTTTATTCTCTACTTTTTCCTTCCTTTTTGTCACGTGAAAGTTATGATTGAAATTTTCAAAAAATTTTTTTGTTTTCATCTCTTTTCCTTATTGTTTGTTCATTATAGAAAGTTTATTTTAGATTATGATTGAATTAAACGGTCCATTATTTCGACATTTATGAAACTTCTCAAAATTTATTGAGAAAAAATATGAAAAGATGGAATTAGGATGATGTGAATTGCAAATGCATTTGAGTAGTTTTCCTTTATTTCAAGCCAATTTATGGTTAATTGAATTTAGTCTCATCTTGTTTATCTAGATTTTTCTAAACTACTCAAATGTATTTTAGTCAGCTTTTTCCCTGCCAATATTTGAAATGATTTGTGAGATAATTATGGAAAATATTATTTATCACTTATTTTATTTTCACTTCATTAGTATGTGTCTGTCGTACGAAGAAATTTGAAAAATTTATTTTAATTCTGTTATATTCGTCAAGATTCTCCATGTCATAATTTACTAACATTTAACTTCTCAAATGAAATTAAAAAAAAAGAACAATGAACAATAAAAGAGTCATTACTGGCTGTTATTATTATTACTATTTTGTTATTATAGTCACTTATTACTATTTTGCATATGATGATGGATGATGGTGAGAGTGATAATGATGATGATAATGATCAGTGATAATGATAATGACGATAAGTGAGGGTCACAATAGTGATGAGTGAGAGTGATAATGGTAATAACAGTAGTGATCGATGAAAAATTATCCATCATTCATTGATGACAGTGATAACGAGAGTGATATCAGTAGTCAGCTGTATGAGAAAAATAATTTTTCTCATTTTTGTGCCTAACATCTCCCTGAAATTTCTTTGGGTTTTCAAAAAAAAATTTAGGAAAAATTTTGTTTTTATCAAAGTCGCTGTTTTTCGAATTGTGTAATTTGTTATAAGGGAGCAAGAATTGAGAGAAAAGACCTTTCAGATAGGTGGCTGCAAATGATCGAATTTTTTTTTCACACCCGAAACTACATTTGTTAGTTGTTGAAATTGAAATTAAATTAAACTTTTTCCCCTCCTTCTCCCTCCGTCCCTTTCCGTTAGTTTAAATTTTAATTTAAAATCGAAATGTTAAAATTATTTTTTAGCTTAAATTTTTTTGTTTTACTTCAAAAAAAGAAATAAATAAGAAAAAATACGTTTTTTTTTTCCTTTTTCTGCAGCAAATTCTGATCAATGGTCGAAATGCGATTAATATGCCAACCGAATTAATCCAAGTTCAATGCTTACCCGTTCCAAAGCATGGAACTAAACATGGCATTCGAATTCGAATTTTATGTAATTTGAAATTAACTCATGCAGCATCATGTGATATAAGATGTCCCGAGAAATACCACTGGATTACGGTGTGCAATTCAATTCTCGAGCAGTTGAACATGGCACCAGGTCACTATAGGCCGACAATTAGTATGCTGTGAATGTTCAATGAAAGATTTTTCATTTTTAAATTTATGTGCTGAATAAATTTGAAGAGCAGAAAGAAGAAGAGTTCTTTTGTTGTTTGAATTCACTCAAATTATAAAAGTGTAAAATTAGTATGAAATTTTCATGTATGAAGAGTTGTAGATACAAAAATGAGTTGCAGTAATGTTTTGAAGAAATAACAAAGCAGTGGTGGTATGTATATTTCTATGGAGGAGAAGATTTTTCTCCAATGGATTTTCGAAATTTGAAAATATCCAAATGGCTCTCTCTTTCAAGTTCTTTTCATAGACTGATAACAAATATGTAAATTTGTAAATTTCTGTTATTGATTTCTTCTCACTTTTAAATTTTTATCAGTTTTTAATTCCTTTGTATCTAACTTGCTCCAAGATGGTATTCATTTCATTCTTTTATTGAGGCATTTGGATAATTTCTTTCTAGTGTTAATTGTTGTTTGAAATTCATTAAGAGAAAATGTTTAATTTGCATAATATTTTATCAATATATGCTTTTCTTTTTTTTCCCCAAAATTCTTTTTAAATGCGTTTTCAGCCAATTTAATATTATTTTGTTATGTGTGAGACATCTATTGAACACTGATCATTCGTTAGTTGGAGGTTATTTTCCTGTGAAATAAAGTAAATGCTTTTATATTTCTCTCCTGCGATCGAATCATCTCTTCTATCTCGAAAGGTAAAATCTGAAGTTCGCTTGAATCAGTCTGGAATAACTTTTAATTATTATTAAAGTACTCTTGTTTAATGAGTGTTAAATATGCGTTGGTATCGCTTCGAAAAATTCCGAAATATCAATTCGAAAGTATTTCGACGTTTCGTTTGTTCATCTGAACAGCTCTGTATCTAAAGGATTAATTGGAAATTAACCGTACTTTTTCTCTTCATATAATTTAAAATATCAATTTAAATTTACCATCATCCCCTCTCTCTTCAGCACATCCCTCATCCCTCTCTGTCTCTCTCCCTCTCTCTCTTTTCCTCTCTATCAAACTTATCAATGAAACTGGAAATATTGCTAAATTATTATCAAATGATTGAAACCATTTTGATGTTTTTCCCTCCCTCCCCTCCCCCTTTTTGATTAAATACATTTTGAGATTGAAAAGCAATTGCCATAATGTTTCCTTATCTTTTCTTCAGTGGAAGCTTGCATGTGATACTGACTGATAAGGCAAATGCTCTATGCTCTTAAGATTGCTTATAGTCATTTCCTCTACATTCTACTAATGCTAGGAAGAAGAATGCGTAAGTACGAAGTTATGTTTAATATGAAATAATCATGATAAATATGCAATAATGAGAGTAATAATAGTGATAATATGGTAACTATGATATTCAACAGTAGTGATCAAATTGAAATGATAATGAGAAGGAGCGATTTTTTTTCTTTAATCGCAGCAAACATCGATGATTGCTTTTAGCTTAGCTATTTATTCTTCATATATTTGTTTGTTAACCTTTTAGCCTTTTAATATAGTTATAACCTAGAATAGACGAGAACGAGACAGGGAGTAAGATTGGAAATTTTGTAGTTTAAAATAATCAAAAAAAGGATCAAAGATGGAAGGAATTCAAAAGAGAAATTGAAAAAGATCAAAGTTTGAAGATTTAATTTTAATATTTTTCTTCTTGTGAATGTTGTCTTTTTTATCCTTAATTCATCTTCTCCTCCTAATTTCCTGTCATTTCTTTGCCTTTCTTCCTCTTTTCTCCTTTTTTCTTTAATTATCATTTTATAATCATAGCAAATACCGAAAATGAAAAGACTGATCTCATAATATGATGATAGAAAATGATAATTCGCTTAGTAATTGCGACACACACGAGCAATGCATAACTCATTAATTTACACTAATTGATTATGAAAAAAAGAAAATTCGCTTTCCAAAAGTGAGAAAAAAACTGAAAAATTGAGAGATGGAAGAGAAAAAGAAAGATTAATTTCTTTAATTAGTTCTGAAGAAATTAAACTTTGACAACAAATAAACGGACAGTGCATATCGATAGCGATGGTGCAAATATAAGCGAAATGATAAGCAAATACAATTTACGAATAATAAATCATTATCTGTACATGATTGGGTAATAGTTTGAAGCGATATTTGCTTTTGTCAACGGCATAATAATGATTAGAAAGGCGCTCATATTGATAAGCTGATAGGGTGATAGCAAAACTCTTTCCAAACCACCCATAAAATTATTCCTTTATTACTTTTGCTTGTTAGCAATTATACCACTGTTTCATATGTATATTATGCGTAATTTTTTATTTTTGATTTTCTTTTTTTTTGTGTGTGTGAGAAAAAAAATGCTATAATATGCAAATATAACGAATATTAATTATATGGTAAGAGGATTTTCTTTCCCCCGCAGAATCGTGAATTTATTGGAATAATAATTGTGAAAAAATAATAGTGATTATTATTGTCATTGTGAGTTTGAGGGAATGATGCGTAATTTATGTGAAGTTTTTCGAAAATAATTGAAATTTTCGTAAATTGTTTGTTTGTTTTTTTTTGTGTTTGTGTGTGTTGCGGGAAAAGAAAGTGCTTTAGGAAGGAAATTACCCGGAAGGAAGGGAGGAAGGATTATAAATTGCCCAATTATTCCACCCATATAAGAATATGTGACAATTAAATTAAAGCGTAAAATATGTTCCGTTTAGATGTACATAGCATTAATCTTATATCGTTTATAACAACAAAAATTGCTTCCAGTTTTCCTCTTTTTTTTTTTTTTTTTTTTGCTTTGTTATCTTTGTTATCACATCATTGTTATTTATTTATCTAGTAATTAATGACTTATTAAGAAATAAATTTAATAATTAGTCGTTTTGTTTAATCATTACTGAGGAATTGAAATGCAATGTTTTAAATTAAAATAATTAGTGAGGCATGAATTTAATAATTGTATTTCTCAGTAAGATTTATTAAAAATTAAATTTAAATACTAGCTATTTCCATATAATGATTATTGTGAAGCTTAGAAAAAGGAAGATTTTGATGAATTTATTATTATTATTATTATTATTTTCTTTTTTGTATAAAATTGACTTTTTTTCCAAATATATTATAATTTGATAGCGATCTAGCATAATTAAATGTGAAAAAATAAGTTCGATATATATGAGACGGTTTCTCTTTACTCACTTTTTTCTTCCAAAAATTTTTTTCAAAATCATCCCATTTTAAAATTGCGCAACAAAAATGATACACGTGCTCATTATTTTGAATAATGCTAATTGATTTGAAAACAGTATTGTAAAAAATTTTAAACTTTAAACTTTGAAGCATACAGTCAGTTCAGATGAGAAGAAAAGGAAAGTTTTATGTGTTTCATTTGAAATTGAAATGTGCAAAAAAGTGACAATTAAGGAAAACTATCTGAACAATTATCAAAGAACGGAAAAAAGAATTTTAAAATAGCGATAATTTTACTGAGAAAGTACGTTCTTGATATTATCATCTTGCTTAAAGCATTGGGTATTAATCAGAATATACCATCATCCCATACTCCTTTCGTCCCCTGCATAAATTCTAGGATAGTAAAACCGAATGAGAGGATATTCGCTTATTTTTCTTTGATTTGCTGTAATAGTATCTGATAATTGATAAGATGGTACAGTGTGAGTTTCTGCAAGTGATAATGATAAGGTGGTACAGTGTGAGTTTCTGCAAGTGATAATGATAAGGTGGTACAGTGTGAGTTTCTGCAAGTGATAATGATAGCAGTAATGAGGTGGTTAAAATAGGCGACTAAATGAGTGATTGCTCCAATGGAAGATGTTGAATGTACTAGTAAATGAGATGCTCTTCATCACTTTACCAAACAATTTGCTTTTTCCCTTTTTTTTTTTTCTAATTGACAATTTTGAGACTTTAATGTAGTTGCATCTTTTGCTCTCAGAGGAGAGTGGTGGAAAATGAAATGAGTACCATCGGGAAATGAAAATAGTATGAGGAGAAGTGAGGGACTGAAACATGAAAAGAAATGAATGAGAGAATGTAATAGCTGAATGGAGAATGTAGTTTGAAAAGAAACATACATCTGTATATTTCAAAGAATTTCAATTTCTCTCAGAACTGAATTCAGCCATCCATCGCATCCCATTTCTCCGTCCGCCCATCCGTCGTCCACTTATCCGCCCTTCCGTCGACCATTCATCCGGCTCGTCCGCCCATCCGTCGTTCATCCATCCACCGTCCGGCCAGCCGTCCGGTTGTGCAACCAATTCTCAGTTCTCTCGCCTTCCTCCACCCATTTCCTTGTGTCCAAAAAGTTTCCCATCCATCCTGCTCCACAATTCACTACCATTTCAAATGGACGACTCTCCCTGTTACTTTCACAGTTTCTTGAATTTTCTCCCTGTTTTAACCAATTATACACATATCTATGGTGACACAATTAAACTGTGCTTCTTAAAAACGGAAAACTTTTCCTTCTGTAACAGAAAATTTGCCTTTCCTTTTCATTTGTTTTCAGTAAAACTATTTATTCGTTGTTGTCATTGTTGGTGGTAGTAGTGATGTTGTTGTTGTTGTTGTTGTTGTTTGTTATGGTAATAGTTTTTGATGCACAACAGAGGAAAACAATGAAATTGGTTTTTGCTGTTTTATTTGTTAATTGTTAGTAATAAATCTTTTTAGTAACTAAAATTTTTATGAGAAATATTCGCTCAGCAATTTTTTTTTTTTTTATATATCCAAAAAATTTTTAATTTTCCGCTTTCTTTCTTCACCGCTCCCTCTCTCATTCCTTTTTTTTTGCATGTGATATTTTCTTTTTTTTTTTTTCACACATTTTATATTAAATAAAAGAAAAATTTTGTTTATTATTTAATTGGATGTAATATTTACCTCAGACAATAAATTAAAAGCAATTTGTTTCTCTTTACCTTATAAGGCTCATTCTTATCTGATATAGATATGTTGCTCAAATGATACCACTAACATATGCAATATATCTTATTATAATTATAATAATAATTATTATTATTAATTGTGTTGCTTTTTGGCAGATATCACAATCGATGTTATTACTATTATAATTGTTTTCCTTTTAGTGCAACAGAAATGCTAGTAATTCCATGTATAAATTAATCTGTTCATTTTTGTTTATCTCGTGCTCTTGCATTGTTTATCTAACAACTTGAATACTTTTTTAATGCTCACTATAAAGACCAGCTGGTCGTCTTAATTTAGTAAAAATTCTAATATGTTAATTAGAAAAAAATAAATAAATAAATGAAAACCTCCCATATAATGCGATATAATACGTGAATAATAAATGTTTCACCTGATTTATTTATTTGTTTTCCCTTTGTTCTTTTGCTTACAAGCGCAATTTCGATTGTCACCTTTTGATTAATAAGGCAGCTCACCATTAATAAACTCCATAAAATGCAACATTTCTAAAAGAAAAAAAGACAACAATTCACTCGTAGAGAGTCAATTAATATAAGAATGCTGTTGACATAATTGTTTCCTTTCCACTTACTAAATGCAATACTCGTGCTTTATGTTATTTTACTGTAACCGTTAGATGATATTATCCATCTGTTCCTTTGAAATTTTTTAAATTTTCAATTTTCAGAACTTCGATTCTTCAATAAAACATCCATCATAAAATTAAAACTAGTTCTTATAGTCCTAATAAACATAATCAACAAATTATATTATCAATGCGTTGCTTATTTCGTGTTCAAGTAATTATTTAAGTTTAATTTATTCAACCATACACATAAACGCATGAAGCGTGCATATTTGAATACTTGTTTTGTTTTAACTTAAATCTTTTTCAGTTATACAATCGCTGATCTATGCTTACTCTTTTCATGTAGAAAAAGTCCAGGATTTATTTTTGGAAAGTTGCAGCTTGTCAGGAAAATTAACCTGTCATTTTAACCATTTCTATGGTTTTTATTGTTCTAAAACTCATATAAACGTTTCTTCACTGTCGTATAACTGAACTTAAATAATTTTAGACTCAAATAATTATAATCGCATAATCTTTACTGTCAAATGGATACGTATACTAAACACACAGCTGTTTCATACTAATATCATTATAATAGTTTTCGTACAAAAATGCGCAAAATAAGCTAATTATAAGCCAGTCTTCGTGATAAGCTTAACATGTAATTCTTATTGTTATAGCGTTACTGGCACAATAAGCACACTTCGACAGATACAACACATTCAAATCTTAAGAGTCTTACAACTAAACTATGCTAGTGAGAAAGTGCAATAAATCGATGCAATTATAAAATAAATTTTTGTGATTCGAATTAATCACATATAATTTACATAATGCAAATTCTTCGTAAATGTGTTTCAAAACATTTTTTATAAAAATCAAAAAAAACGAAACAAAAAAAAAAAAAAACTAAATTATTTATTTAACGATTCAACGTTTGCGAAAATATTCATTTGGTTGCAGTGCTTTGTGAAAGTAAAATACATTCTTGAATATTGTTTCATATAAGTTTCTGCTATTTTTCCAGGGATGTATGTACCAATCTACTGTAATAAATCATAATATATGTATTATAATTATTATAACCACTATTATTATTATATTGTTATCATCATAATAATAATCACTGCTGCTATTATTGCTGCTACTAATTAACACTAGCATAATTTAGCAAATTTTCTAATTAGAAATTTATTGGCATAATTTCTTCATGCAACATGGCCCATCTTGTATCATTCTTTGGCTGCTTTGGTGGAATTCAATTGTTATTCTTCTGCTGGATGATGATAATGATAATGCCTAAAACTGGCATTTGCAAAACACTTCCTTTCCCGTCTTCATTACCCAAATGTCAACCAATTACCGTGGAACAATGCAAAGATTTACCATACAATGAAACACGGTTTACTATTTTCTTTTTTTCGTTTCCTCATTTTTGTTTAATTTTAATTCAAAAAGTTCTTTCTTTCATGCGAATTTCCATTTTATTAATTTTATGAAAATGAAAAAAAATCTCCTTATTTGTACTGTCAGAGAGTTTGCCTTCATTAATTTAATTTCTTTTTTTCCAAAGACCTATATAGTATTTTCTTTCTTTTTTAGCATTAAACATTTATAGATGTAGGATTGCGTAATTTGGTAATTTATTTATTTTCGATATTAAATATAATCTTATTTGCATATACATTTTTCCCAATGTACACGTTATATACATATATTATCAATTATTCTCGAACACTCCTTTTTTTTTTTTTGCTTTTGTTAATTTATTTGGAATAGAAGTAAACTAATAAACAGTTATTTAAGTAAAAGAATGTGAATAATAATCAAAAAAAAAAAGGCAAAATATTACGGTAGCATCAAATAGTGGTGTTATTTGATATCGTCCTATCCACGACATCACTTCCATTTATTCAATGTTGTAATTGCCTCCATGAAATGGTGCAATTATATGACATGTAAATTGGAGGTTACGCATCTCCCTTTTATCGCATATAAAAAGTATTTCTCCAGTACTACGGTACTGGAGAAATTTTCAATATCTTAACTACTAATTTATTAATAGCTTAAGAAAAAAAAAAAGAAAGAGAAATAAGCAAATAGTGAAATATGACAAGAGGAAGAGATATTCAAAATTTCCCAGGAAATATATCTTCGATGTAAACATTGAAAGATTCTGTAATTCCTCTTTAGAAAAAAAAAAACTATGTTTTTTGTGTTAAATTTAAACTACTATTGTAATAATTTGTAAATTTTTCAAAGAAAAAAAAAAGGAACAGTTTAAATTTAACACCAGTACCATTCAGTGAATGAGTGATAGAAGTTATCATATTTTGAGAATTGTTATTCATTACAGTCTCTCACTTATATCGTATGCTGTGATTGATACATCAAACATCAGTTGAATATTTAGCGGCAAATAAGTATTGTATGAGGAGGTGTGAAACATCTGTAGTACAGATTTCGGCTCTTCATAAATTACTTAGCAGTGTTATTTCCAAGATTCAATGAGAAAATATATTGAATGATTGCAAAGTAGTAGAATATCAATTGATACAGTATACCGGTATACACATGGTAAATGTGATGGAATACAGTATCATGAAGTCCATTATAGTGTAATGCAGTGTGGTGAACACGCATATATGACATATTTGATAGATTTTTCTGATCTTTATTAGGTACAGACTGTTACCATATTGTACAATATGGTACCAAATAATACAATGTCTAGCTACACCATGCTGAGTACAAGTACCACAATGAATTTAGCTTAATACAGTACAGGGTATATATATATTACAGTATATTATAGTTTGATCCACACATGGCATACAGGTGTAATGCGGTACGTTGTGATGTAGTACTTACTTACTGTATGTTGACCGGGTATGGGATTGTCCTGTGCATGCTACTAATACGATGCTAAAATAGCCTTCGATCGTTTCAATGAATTTTTAATTTAGAAATTATCATCTTTCATTATCATAGATTTCTATTCATGAACCATTTTATCTGAATATGAGTTGAATGATAATTTTCCCTATTTTCATATATATTACTTTAATAAATGAATCGATTTAGTTGTGATTTAAAAAACAAAAAAAAAAAAAAAAAATCAGTTATAAATTTGGTAATAAATAAGAATTGTAATGAGTTAATTCGTTTATGAATTGTTAATTAAATAGGTAAAATATTTGAAGTGGATAAATTTTCCATTAAAATCTGTGTACACAAAAGTGGAATTGTGTTTACTAAAATGACAAGATTTTGGAAATGGAAAATTTATTTTATTGTAATTCCAGATGAAAATTTTCTTTTGCTTTAGTTTGAAATGAAAAACAAATCCCTTCTACAATATGAAATGAAAAATTTTGTTCACATGACATATTGTTATCACCAGATTGTTTCACATATATATGTACAAATAAATATATTATAGAATATAAATTCAATGAGAATATTTCACTAATAATATTTGCCTTTGTCCGATTTCAACCAATTAGTTCCATATGGTACATGGAGATTGTATGGCATTTTCGTATCAAATTAAACAAACTAATTCACGCCATTTTTACGGGCAGTAATACCGCCATATGATAATCTATTCTTTCAACAAAACTAATTATTATTACAAAAATTTTAATAAACATATAATTAACGTTTCCTATTCAAAGGCTGAGTGTAAAACATTTCCGGAGGAAGTCTAAAATTTTGTCATCAAATTAAAATTAACAATACCACAAACTTATGCCAATATAAATAAAAATCACTGAACAAATTATAAATAATTTTGCGAATGAGATTTTCTGATTTCTTTGAAAAAAAAAAAAAAATGATAATTTGGTGCATCATTCATATACTTTTCTTCTGGTTTGCTTATGGAAATTGATTTAAAAAAAAAAAATAAATAAAGACATGGGATTAATATAGTAGTAATTAAAATTTTAAAATTTTCAGTGGATAAATAAAACTTTTTCCTTTTTAAACTAAATTTTTCCCAATTTTTTTTTTTTTTTTTCTGCAGCAACTCAACTTTATCCTTTCCACTGCAGCATAGCTGTTGCTCTTCATTTTCTCCGATGCATTCATCATTCCTTAAAACCTATTTTAAAAACTTTTAGCTCTATTAATTATTGCTCTTCTCTTTACCTTTTCATTTCAGAACCAGCTTGAATATAATTTTTGCTTACGTTTGGTTTAAACAAAAACAAAAAGTCTTCTTAAAAAGTCCTAAAAAAAAGTTTTTTTTTTTTTTCGCTAAAACCTTTTTTTACCTTTTCTTTCAAACAGAGAACATACAAATAGTTTGGCTCGAAAATTTTTACTTTTTTGGGGTTTGGCAAAAAAAAAAAAAGTTTTTGAGAATTTCTTTTTTTTTCTTTCATCAATTTGCTATAGCAATTTGAATTGAATGGTTAGTTTTGCTAAATATTTTCCAAAAAAAAGAGTAGCAGAAGGTGGAAGACGCTTTTCTTTTCCTTCTCCATTTATTCATTTCTTTTCCTTTTTCTCTCTTTTTCCTTTTTCCTTTTTTTTTTTTTTTTTTTTTCTTGAATTGATAAATGCTTCTTGCATTTAGAACAGTTTGTTTTTCTGTTTTTGTCTCGAAAAGAAAAGTTTTCAGGAAAAAAAAAAAATGAAAATTCTTTTTTTTAGCTGAGATTTACCAAAAATTTCATGCCTACTTCATCCTTCCTCTTTTCAAATCAACAAAACTCACATCAATCATAACCATTGCCCAGTGGGATTTCCAAAATTTTTCAGATATGAAAATAATGTAAAACAGAAAAGGGAAATTCATTCATTCAATTTTGAAATCAACTCGGAAAAAAAGTTCATTTAGGGACGATTCTAAAGCATTTTTCATTTTACAAAAGGATAGTTGGCAATACTTATGAATATCCTGCAATTCAATCCTGAGACTTTTCCAGAAACATATTTGATCTTTTTCTTCCACCTTCGTTTGGCTTTTAATAAAACTTTAAAATTTCTATCATTTCATTTTTTGTTTCTTTTAGAACTATATTGTAAGATAAGTAAAAACATTTATTTTCAATTATTTGTATTCAAAAAAAAAAAAACGAAATTTTTGCACTTCAAATTGTTTCATTTTATTTTCCCATTCCACCTCCATTTCTAAATAGTTTTTTTTCCTCCTCTCTTTCACCTCTTCCATTTCTTCACTTTTTTTTTTTTTGCATTTTCAGTCTTTTCCACCATCTTTTTTTATTCTTCCACACCTCTCTCTCTCTATCTCTTCTCGTTGTTTTTTTTTTCTTGTCTTATCTTTTGATTAATGATAATTTACTAAAATTTCTCAGGACACCTGATAATATACGTCAATAAATGTGGTTAAAAAAGAGACGAAAAAAAAGCAAAAAAACATTGAAATTCGTTATCAATGATGAACAAGTAGCGAATTTCTTTTTTTCGCTACTGTTGGTTAAAGAAATTAAAAAAAAAAAAAAAAATTAGATAAATAAATAAGAGATCAGTTATTGCTCCCATTTTCATCTTTTGTTTAAAGATATCTGTTTTGTCGATTACGAAAAATAGTTTTCTAAATTATCTAAAAATTATAAGACAATTTAAAATTATCTGAAGTGGTATTGTATTTTGCTTGGAAGGTTAAAGGTCATTTTTTTCTACTTCATCTTTCCGCATCTGTTATTTGGAAATGTTGCACTAATTTTTACCCCTCACATTTTCCATTGCTTGCCTCAAATTTAACATATCCGGTATAACCGGATGATATTATTCATATTTGCAGCACTAATCCTTGGCTTCATTTTCTGCCTCGCTTCACTTTCCGATCTTACTATCATTATGGCGCTAGCCTTTGGCATTATTTAGCCTAGTCATTCAAATTCATTTTAAATTTTGCAGCAATACAAATCCACGAAAGCCTACTTATCACTTGTAATTTATGTCAGTTCATTTCTATTTTGCTTTTCTGCTAATCATACAATGAAATGCTTAGAATAGCATTTAATTCCAAAAATTAGTTAATAAATTTCAGTTATCTTACAACCATTCTAGTAACAATAATTTTGGGATTTCAAAAATTTTTATAGCCAAAAGAAACAGAAAATTTGTTAAGAAAAAGAAGCCCCTTTTTTGAAAATTTCATAATTTCATAAAACGAAAAGATGAAAAGGAAGTAAGTTTCGAGAATAATGACAAATGATTATTTTTTAGAAAAAGATATCGTATGGCAAAAAAAGGATTCCTTTTTTCCTTCCCAATCATATTAATGAGTGTTTCGATTGTTATCATTTGACCAAACCAATCTTTCCTTGCCATTTCGCATCTTTAACAAAAAGAAAAGAGAAGGAAAATTTTGTTATCAATCAAATGGTTTTTCTTTCTTTGGCTCAAAAAGTTCAGTTTTCCATATATATATATATATGGGAAATATACAAATGTGCACATAATTTAGGACATGTAGTACACGTACACACACGTACACTTACGTGGGCCTTTACGTACGCATATGCGCTCACTCTATGATAGTACTGAATGGTTTGCAATTATGCAAAATTTACATTCCAGTAGTGGTCATCCAAGCAGTTCTTCTTTGCTTTTGACTATCGCAAATGGTCATTTGGGATTTCTCCATGATATCTTTGGTAATTACTGCATTATCAATTCTCGAGCTACGGATATCTTTATCTGATTAACTCCCAAATAATTCCATCTTACTCCTCTTTCAGTTTCCGAGTTCTGTCTCTCTCTTTCACTCCCTCTCTTTCTCTCTCTCTGTCTTTTCCGATGTTAAGGATGTTTCAAATGGCTAAATGAATATTATCAATTTGATTGCTTTTATCTGAAAGCATTTTATATCACATCGATACTTGATAAATCTCCCAGTTATTAATTAAAGTTAATTGTAAAACTAATTTAAAATATCCACTCAGTTCTTCTTTTTTGATTTCCACTTAATTCCAGCAATGTGGATGAAAATTTCATGTTTGAAAGAACATTTGATAATTTAAAAGAAATTTTGGAAATTGTTCAAAGAGTGACTGAACGAACTAACTGAACCTTTTTACATTCTCAGTTGGCTTACTGCTCATCTCTCTTCCATCTTCCGCTTTATACCGTAATAAATCAAAATGCCATACGTCCCATCAGAAGCGGTACTACTTGAAATGAAATTAATGATTGTGCAAATGGAATGGTAAGGAGAAATTTTCTTCTTCAAGAAATTCAGCCAAGGCTTTATCTTGTCTTGTCTTTCCTGCAGTTTAGCTTCCTTATCTTTTTTTTTTTTTTTTTGATTGATAATTTTGTTAAGAGAAGATTGAAAAAGAAGAGAAGCGAAAAAAGATTTATGGAAAATGAATGAAAAATTATGGCTGATAAGAAATAAAAGAAGAAAGTTTCTGAAAGAGAAAAAAAGAAGCGACTTTTAAAAGTTAATAGCACTGTTTTATGTTGGCAACAAATACAAAGAAATCGATGAGGAAGAATAAGAAAAGCTATAAAATAGTGTAATATCAATTAACAGTAATAATTAACAATAAGTTTAGAACTAATTCAAATATTCACAATGTAAAACAGAGTAAAAGATTAGAAAAGTGATACAAATATATGTATATGTAGACAGATATGATGTTAGCAAGAGTGACAGTAATTAGCATTAGCGAGAAAAGGTTGCATGAAGTTGTTGAACAAGCATTTCGATACAAATATTAGTAGAAACAAATGAAATTAGCAAGAACAATAGTGTTAGTTTGTTGTTAGACCATTCACTTTTTGATAAATGATATCGGTAAAGAAAAAGAAAAGAAGAGATAAGATGGACGAAGGCCATTTTGCTTCAAACGATTGTCACAATTCATCATCCATCGTGTCGATAAACCTCACTTCGACAATCCCAAATGACCAAATTTGCTAGAATTATTGTTGATTGGAAAGGGAACCAACCAATTGATTGTTGTTTGCAAAATTTCATCAATAAATAAGCGAAATCGACTAAAAACAAATAATTGGAATTAAATGTAATTTTAATATCAAATGGTCTTAAAGAAAGAGAAGAAAAGGCGAAACAACTAATGGAACGAATACAAAACTGTAGTTTTTGCTATTGTAACAGTAATAAAGTATTAATTCATAGTAAAAGCAACAATAAGAACATAAATGGTAATTTGTTACTGTTTGAGGAAATAGTAGGAAAGGAATTTTAATAGTAATAATAATAATAATAACAAAGAAAATTTTGATTTAAATTGACGAAAACAGTAATATTGTAAGTAAAAAGACCATAAACAGTGCAAAAATCATAAAAGTTATTAATAACAATAATAATAATAATAATAATAATAATAATAAAACCTATTTGTAATTTAAATATTTATAATTTGANAATAAATAGATATTGTATGATCAAATTAATTAAAAGTAGTTGAAGAAATAAATAATTGAAATAAGAAACAATTCAAATTTCTGTTTGCAAGAACGGTATTGTAAGAGTATTAGTGAACATGTAAATGAATTACAAACAGTCTCTTTTTTTCTGATAATTATATTTGGCAAAATTCTTTACAGATTTCCAAATTTGGTTGGCGATGAAAGTGAAAATGATGCAGCGAACGGTTTCAGCACATTTGATCCGTTAATTAAAATTCGATGTTCATCACGACTCAAATTTTTTCTCTGTTCCATTTACTTTCCGATGTGTACAGATAAGGTTAAAAATTCCAGTATTTTATTTTGGCTTTTTTTGTCTTCGAAAAAGATAGAGAGTTATACCACAAATATCATTTGCTTTTCTTTTGACGTATTAATCATCAGTTCTGTAAACTATATGACCCTTGACCTTCGAGAAATTGGATTTTAATGCTAATGGAGTATTTGATGTTCAAATGCTCGGAGAATTTGCCATTTTTGTTCTTGATTAGAAAGATTTACAACCTTTTACGGTTCAAAATCGAGTAATTTGGGTTATAAATCATGTGAAATCGTTCTGGTTTAGGTTAAATAAGACTGTTCTTCTTTCGTTTTTTTTTTTTTCGATTAATCTAGGCAACATTTGGTGTTGACCTTTTGACCTTGATGATAGGAATAATATTTTCAAAGATTGATTGTACTATCGCTGACTTTGTTGCCAAAATATAAAGCAGTTATAGTGTTGAGAGAAAAAAAAGGGACAAATATAGGTGATAAAAATGAACACATCTTGTTCATATAATTAAACTCTTAGATAGTTCAAAGGTTGAGCTAATTAATCCACCATACTTCACATTACCTGTGGTAGCAGTTATAATGTTCAGGTGCCAATTGCAATTGGTCCATGTCGACCATTATGTGAACGGGTGCAAATGAAATGTGAACCGTTGCTGAAAGAATTTGGTTTTCCGTGGCCTGTCTCAATGAATTGCTCGAAATTTCCCCTCGGTTTTGCTTTTTTTTTTTTTCGTTTTATCATTAATTAAATAAATGCTTACAGTGATCAAAATTGAACCAACAATTAGGAGTGGGAGATTAAAATTTATCATTAGAATGAAAGATAAGATAATATGCCTAAAATGGGATTTTTTTTTTTTTTTTGTTATTTTGTAAACATTATAAAAACAAATTATTTAATTCGCTAAAATTCAATTAAATTAAATTTTTTCAGAAAATAACCACGATGCAATGTGTATGAAAGGACCAGCATCCGATGAGGATGGTCCACTGATAGCTGAGGAATCAGAATCTGATGTGGCCAAGAATGTTATAACAACTAATCGCTGTGTACAGCCAAGCATGGTTTATATGAATCGTACCGCACAATGTGTCCCATTGTGTCACTCAAATTCAAATACTGGCTATTCGAAGGTTTTTGTTGACCATTTATTAATTGGCAATATTATTAGCATTATTCTTGTTATTGTAATGGAAAAATTGAAACAATGATCGTTTATAAAACTAGTAATAAGGATACATAATAACATATGGAAAATTGAAATAGTGATAAGTGATAAGATTGTTAATAGAAATTATTAATTATCATTAGCTGTTGTTGTTGTCCATTTATCATTATTACTTTTATAAATTAATATTAATTTATTGATATACGGGTGACAATTATTATTATTAATTCTTCTTATGAAAGTTGTTATTACTGCTATTAGCTGTTATTGGTCATACCGGTAATTAAACTAATGGTAATGTTAATGTATAGATAGTATTTTATTGATTTTATCGAAAAGTACCTTCTTAATTATTTTTCGAACCATTAATGTTACTAATTGCCACTACCTCAATATTAGCATGGTGAAAACAATTGCAATTGATATTGCTGATTATCATTATCATATTATCATAAAAATGATAATAATTGTTATTGTTATTTGTTGCAGGATGATCGTGAAGCAGCTAGTACAGCTTTATTCATTATGTCATTAGTTTGTACTGCTTTAACATCTGTTTGCTTGTTAACATTTTGCACCCGGAAGCATTGCTTGGTTGCCTTACCGGAATTATCACTCCTGTTTTGTTCCGTATCATTTTCCGTTTCTGCTATCGTCTATCTCTTTTCATTACTGTACCGTGATCAGGTAAACAATTTCCATCTATTTTATCACTTATCATTGTTAAGAAAAAACGAAATCAAATGAAATACGAATTTTTTTTTTCTTAATAATTGCATGGCGAAAATGTTAGTCAATAAATAAACTTAAATGGAATTTTAAAAAAAATAGGGCAGTTATTTCTTCTGAATTTATTGTAAAAACAAAAAGGAAAAAGCGGTACATTATTGTGCTCTATATGTGAAATTTGGCAAAAATGTGGAGAAAATGTTTTTTTTTTCCGGATTAAACGGTATTAAATTTACATGTCGGTTCTCGGTTTATTTAGAGAACTGTTCGTTTTCCGTTGCTGTTGCGCTTCCTACAATTGCGTAAGCGTTTCAGATTTCCTGTATTGAATACAATTCGAAACTTATTTTTGTGGTAACCGGAGTTCAGCATATTCCCTGTACAACTGTTGCTGTCCTACTGTACTATTTCGGTACAACCGGTCGGTTATGGTGGTTTGTATTGTGTTGTACATGGAACAAATATACACAACGACATCAACAAAATTCGGTAATACTTTGATTAATTATTTAGGAAAAGTTTTCCTTTTTTTTTGACTAAACATTTAAAAGTTGCAGATTATTTCGTGAAGTAATCCAATTGTAATTTGGTAGAAAAAGAATCAAATTTTCATAAAAATTAACATTTTTTTTTATTAAAAATTTTTTATTTATTTTTCCATTTTTAAGAAAAAATACCATTTTTTCTTTTTTTTTTTTGGTGCACATTTAAAGCAACATAAACAATAAAGAAAAAAAAAAAAAAAAAAAAAAACGGAAGTGGAAACGAGAAGTTGATGAAAAGACAACAAATTCAAACTAGAAAATCTCTCTCATCCTCTTCTGTTTTTTTTTCCACTCTTTCTTCTTTTTCCTATATTTACTTCGAAGGGAAATGAAAAAAAAAATATGAAATTAAATTTAAAAAAATTTCAATTTATAAAGATACTGTGACCTGCTTCTTCATTTCCCTACTTGCTTTAGAAGAAATAGTCTCAGTGATTGAGAAATTTGATTAGTATTACTGTACATCTTTTTTTTTTTTTGAAATAATTCTTAAAATTAATGCTTATCTGTTTCGTGTTGTTTGTTGCTTTCGGTATTTTTTTTTTTTTTTTATACCTCTTTTATATAATGGCATTTTTTTTTTTGTTTCATTTTGAACTTCCAAAAATAATAATTCTTCATATGTATATACGAATTATATAGCTACATTTCACCCCAAATGAAATATTGTTGAAATAGAAAAATGAAAAGAAAGGAAAATTATTTTTGTTTAAAAAATTGAATTTAAGGATTCGCTGCTACTTCGAACTCATATGCTAGCATGGGGAATACCCTTGGGTGCAGTAATTTTGGCACTAATGGCTCAAAGTGTTCGAGCTGATCCGTTATCAGGAATTTGTTTGGTTGGTGGCGGAAATCGTATCATTGAAGCTGTTTTCATTTCATTACGTGAATTAATCCTTTTGCTCTGCTCATTGGTACCATTATTTTTTGGATGTCTAGCACTGATTGGTATGACTTTCCACTTTTACCCTTATGAACCAGTAGTGAATGTTTCTTTTTATTTGTTATGTTGACCGTTTTTCTCTACAAACAAACAATTAATGATAATGGTTTATGATTTCTTTTTTTTATGATAACAATTAATACTTCGGAATTGAAAAGTTTCAGGTTCTGCTCCAGCTACGGATCATTCCGTTGCATCAACCGGTTTGTTGGGAAGTTTATATCCAATGGCGGCAGCATTTCTGTTGCTTAGTTCGTTGCAGTATTTGTTAACACCAACAACAACCGGGTGGAATACCGTTACAGCGATTAAACTTTTGGCCGATCCATTACTTGGAATTTTAGCTTCAGCCGGATGTTTCGTCCAAATCCTCTTCAATATTTTTAAAGCCAATCGATTACAACTTCTGGATAAGCATGGCTATCAACCAGCTGCGCCGCAAATACCTCGGCCAACAATTCCGTCACACGTTGCAACTTCGAGTAATGCTTACTCGTTATCAAGGTATCCACCGGAACATAGGCCACTTTGTTGATTATATGGGACTGATCTTTGAAACAAATTTTTTCCTTTTTACTAAACAAAATTTTTTATTAATTCTGTCGTTTCTCCTTCAAATTAGTTAATTACTTTTTCTTTCGTTTCTCGTTTTTTGTACTATTTTCTTGTTTTTTTTTTTTTTTTTTTTCTTCCTTCTTCTTCCTTTGTTTGTTTGGTGCAATTAAACTTGCTACAACAATAATTGTTCATTCGAGTAAAATCATCATTTGCAGCCATATTAACTACTGTATCGTAATTAAAGTGAAATTTTCTTCTTTATCATTTATAAAGCATATATAAAAGAATTTTTTTTTTGAAAAACAATGATTTTGTCCTGTTATTGAGCACTTTTAAGCATTGTTATCAATAGGAGTTTTTATTCAGAAAGAATCTGATATGTAAAGACTAATTAATAATTGAAAGTTTCAAATTTTTACTCATTCAAAAACAGTCAAATGCAATTAAATTGCGAGAAATATATGGAATCAACTAGTTTAATGAATTGATTAATTAATGAAACTAATATTTAGAAAGTGACATGTTTTCTTGGTTCTCAATTTTAATAACCAGATATTTGAAAAAAAAAAAAAAAAAGTTGCGTCAATTTCAAATTAAGAAATTTCATACCTGGATAAGAGTTTTTAAGTGAAAAAAAATTCAGTGATTGATTAAAATTTTTTTAAAATGCTTTTCATATAAATTTTCCGGTGTTTTATGAATGTTTTCATTATTTGTGGTTAAACTGTTTGTTGTAGTCATGTACATAGAGTTTTTTTCTCTTTCCTTTTGTTTTTTTTTAATTGATAAAATTTTTTTCAACTTATATGTATGCATATATGGCAAGGCTTTTAGAATACTGTTTTGAAAAGTGAACCTTTTAAATTTATTTTGGGAATTAATTTTTGATGATGGTTTTATTTTAGTGCCCACGTAATCAGTGAAATTTCTCGCTATCTTTTGCATGTGTAAAATTTTAAGTTTTTTTTTTTTGTGTAAATTATACTTTTGAAAAGAAATTTTATATGAAATTTAGCTGTAGCAGTAGCGAAAATAATAACAATATTGATAATGATTATCAGGATCATAACAACAATAATGACAGCATAATGATACTAATAGTGATGATAAAAATAATTAATAATAATGATTAATAATAATAACCAACAGTAATAATTAGCAATAAAAACTGATAATAGTAGTTAATAACAATTATGATTACAAGATAATAATAAATAATTATAATTCCAAGATAATAACAATAATGCCTAGTGGTAATTAATAAAATTATTCCAAATTAATAATGATGATAAGAATATTAAAACATACCTATACGCAGTGTTATGGTTTTTTTTTTTCATCACTGTCGAAATATTTATTTCTTTATTGATGCATAAATAAATAAATACAAAAAACTATTCCAATTCATTAATTTTGGAAAGGAAGACGAAGAGAAGAATGACGATAGAAGAAGATAACGAAACAGCATCAGACCAACTGATGATGATAAACTGTTAAAAATCGTGATATCAGAAATCTCCGGTTATTTTTGCTTCTTTGTTTGTTCCCTTATTTTATTATGTCCACTTTTCTTTTTTTTTTTTTTTGTCCAGAAACGATTTTTGATTTCGGCTTTTTTACACTGTTATCACTATTATTTATAGAAATAATTATAATTTCTATTAATGTCATTACCGTCTTTTTATTGACATTGTTGTTACCAATATTATTAATATTGACATGCTGCAATAAAATGTAGTTGTTGGCACAGCTTACCAAACAGATATTTGCTGAATTTAAAAACTGTGAAATTTCGCAGCTCGAATCTCGCAATCTCATAGCTAAAGAGATTACTGATGACTTGAAAGGAGGAAATTATGGTGGGATCATCCTCTGTGATCAAACTATTTCATAATCTTAATCAGAAAAGGATGGATGACTTAGGATTGTTCATTATATTTCAAAGAAAAATTTACGGAATTTCAGAATGATGCGAGAGGGTCTGATAAATAATTGAAAACATTCTTATCTATTAATGAACAAACAATACTTTGCATAGATATTTATGCATCAGCACCACATCTGTCTATATCTATCAGCTTCACTTCCTTCACTAGAAGTAGTATATCGAACAGATGTGCCTTGAAAACAATCAATCATTACATTTAGTGACCGTTTGTTTATTTACTTCGATATCTATTCTACTGCAATGGATGATAATCAATGCCATTTGAAAACAACAAGAATTTCTCCTTTTCATTCAATTCAGTCTAAAATCAGGTATTGAATATACTCGACAGACATTTTTGAAGCTGCATAATTTTTGAGACACAACTAGATTATGCAATAGTTTTAACGCACTTTTGTAAAATGGATTTGAGAAATATATCGAACAGATGTGTCTTGTCTAAAGCCAAATTTTGGTAAAGCTAAGCAAACACTAAGCCAAATAAACGAGAGCATTCATTCCTTTTTCATTTGAACAACCATTACAGTATCATGATAATATAGAAAAAAACGCCACTTGCAATTTGTAATGATTTATACAGATATTAATTTATGGCTTTCACGAATACCACATCCTTCACAATTGTCATTTATGCAGTAACATTTCAAATGAATTTTAAGTGACACTTACCATTTCAAACTCTATCGTTCATCAAACAGCTGCCAATATTTGTTCGTAAAATGAATAAGAGATTGTACAGAAAAATGATTTTCAATTTCATTCTTTTATTACAAATCGTGAAAATATGATTAAATTGACTTCTAGTTTTTTATTTCAAATATAACACATGAAGTATTTCTATGATACAGGCAGTATTATATTACCACTATTTCAATGCAAAATTTTAAATTATGGGAACTTGAATGAAGTATAAATCACGAAGCAACATAAAAAGGAAACAAATAAATACTTGTTATAGAAATACAAAATATCACCCTTTTCAAATAAATTTTGGCAAAATTATACTTTCGTTATCGAACTTTCACCATTAGCAATATTTTTTGGAATCCAGTCGAAATTTTCTGGCAGAGGTGGTATTTCAATTGAATTCGGAATGTGATCCAGTTCCAGCAATCGCATTTTCAACTCAATGTTTAGGAAACGATCTACTTGTCGTTGAGCTTGAATCGACAGTTTATTAATACCTAAAGTTAACATTTTCCCATTAAGTGGACTCTATAAATTCAAACTACATTATCTAAAACAATAAACAAACAAAAAAAAAAAAAGAACAACGACATTTGTTACCGGATAAGCACTCAAAGAAAATGACACTTATACATAAATAAAATGAAATACTATTATAAAAAATGTTTTAAACAAAGAAAAAATAATTCAAGGAGAATTACCGATCAAAGCATTGATACCATCGCACCAAGCATTTATCGTCTGTTCATCAAAAGTAATCAAATGATAAAGATCAGGCTTATCACCAACTTCTAGCGTTATGCCGCGTACATTTGAATTTTTCTTTCCCTTTGTACTACTCATTGGGAAATCACCTTCACCACCTGCTACCACACGTTGTATATCAGCTATATCTACTGTAAGCATATTTCATTTAATTTCAAAAATATTCATGCACATTTAATTTGGGAACAAAGCAGTTCATTTCATTATTTACAGATTCTAAGCATGATAAATTATAAATATAATAAAATCCATTTCATTGTTTAATTTACAAATTTTAAGTACGATAAATTATAAATTTGTATTTGACTTCACTTTTTATATTTAATGCAGAGTTAGTATTTGATAAGGATTCTGTGCCTGAGCAATCTGTACAAATTAGCGCTTTTTCATTAGTGTCCAATTTCCAAAACCAGAATTGTTGCCCTGAAACAATGTTTGTTCACTAATTCATTGTCTTCACTGCTATCCTAATTAGATTTCAAACAATAAACTTAATGATATTTTGGTGCAGAGGAGTGTTAATTAAAGCCATGACATAGAAGAAAATTTTCTCATCACTGAAAGATTCATTACGATCAATAAAATTACAATGAAATTTATTATTTTCTAGTCCTGTGTTCCTGTTTTAATAAGAGTACTAATTTTTTTCCTGCAACTTATTTCTGTTACTGTAATATACTAATGGTCACTCACTGCAATAAAAATTAATATATAAAAATCCAGAAGCAAACGCAGGAAAAAAACTGTATTAAAACGGAAACACAAGAATTAGTTCCCTAAAACTCTACGTTTCATTTTCGCATCTTAATTTGCATTAAACAGCTTCTTTATAGTCATAATATATTGTTATGGTATATTAATCATATTTGCTTCGTGTTGACTTGTGTATTTGATCCGTTCATTTCTGGTTTTTGTTAAAAAAAAAAGAAAAAAAAATAATACTAATAATAAAAAGCTCTTAAACGAACAATTCACATTTAATTGCACTCATAAAAAGTGAACCAAAATATAGCAGTACTATGAACATGAAGGGCATGAAGTAACATACAAAAGTAAACCTTTCTGTATTGATTTACTCTTTACTAGCTTCCCAAATTTATAACCGTTTTTTAAAACGTTTTTCCGATTCTTCAAAATCAGTTCAACAATACTTGGTCGCAGGTACTCTCGGAGCTCTCTAAAAGATCGAAAGAGACATAATATATTTTCATCACTTGAAACATTTTCAGTTTTCTACAACAGACTTATCAAGTTAATATGATCTGAATAAATTAGAGTTCTTGAAAGAATGCTTATATTAACCTAAACCAAACTCAAGAGTTTAGCTATGGTAAACCAGAAAAATGAAAGGAGTTTTAAATTTCAACAATTTACTTGACAGCATCACTCTGTAATTCTTCCGCTTCTTTAGCGCTTCTTTCTTTTTCCCAAATATTTTTCATATGCGGATACGAATGAGCTGCTAGTAATTCCTCCAATTTTTCGATTGTATCAGGTTTTTCTAACAAACAAACATCAATTTGTTTCCGAACAACCGCTAAAACCTGTAAGTAAATATAACTCGTATATTTTGTAAATCTAAATGGCTTATTCACTGGACCCAAAAAAGAGTTTGAAGCTATGGAATTGCATATATAGAAGGTCGCTGACATAGAGTTATATTTCAACTAAAATTCTGCAGTAAATTCTCGCTCGGCCACGCAATATTTGAAATCGGGTTTCAGCATCCCAATAGTCACGTTTACGATAGAATCTTTTAACAAGCAAGGACTTCCCACTACTGGTAACCTTAGCAGAAAGACTTACGTAAAAGTAGAAAACAGAGATTTAGATGTTTTAGAATACTGAAAATACTAATTTAGGTCCTTCACCTGCCTATAACTTTACTATCTCCACTTAAAGACATTGAAAAAGTTTCCGAATCTGCAAAAAAAAAAAGAAAAAAAAACGAAAAAATAATAATAGAAATGGTTAAACTTTGGTAACCTTTTTGGTGTCCTCTTCGCTCGCGTGCATTTCACGCCACGTGCGATGGAAAAGTTTCACAAGCACCGCAAAAAGGTCCAAAAACGGTCGGTCACTTTTGAACAAAAGGACCATCAGCCGATCACCCTCTTCTAGAAATCATTATTTATTTTCTCACTAACATATATGCTCGTTTAAATATAATTTTTCTTCTCCTTTGGAAGAAGGAAATTATTTATGAATATTACCAGGTTCACTGACAACATGAAGAATATCAATTAGCATTTGTACCAAATGAACTGACACCAATAGAAAGGACCATAGATTCTTATCAGATCTCATTGAGTTTTCCATGGAAATCTAGAAAACATAAATAGTAAATAGAAAAAAAATAGATAAAATAAGATAAATGCAATGAAGTGACAAGAAGTTTAATACCAAGTTGTTATCTGAAATCATTTGGAACAGAAAAAAAAGTGATAATTAAGTTTGTTGACCAAAAAATGTTTTAGATGCTTCAAAATATCAATTCTGATATATATATATATACTAGCACATCATTCTTTCACAAATTATTCCAATATTGTTTATTGTTCATTATAGTTCATTATATATATATATATATATATATATATATAAATGATAAAGTTCGACGAATTCTTTGCAGGAAATTTCACGTTCCTAATAAAATAAAGTATATATATAATGAACAATATTGGAATAATTTGTGAAAGAATGATGTGCTAGTAAGCAGTAAATTTTGTTTAAATAATATATCAGTAAAAAGCTAGAAAAACTAAAACTTACTTTTGCAATCGAATCAGAGTGATAAGTAACAAATGAGACAATCGTTTCTAGTGCTAATGATCCTGGTGGTGTTTGTATGACAGCTTCCGTGAAGCTTAAAAATTCTGCACGTCTTTCCTCTGATACAATATTTGCATGCATGCTTTTATTATTGTCTCCGTTGAAAATTTTGAGTTGCTGAAATTGTGGAAATTAAAACATTGAACTTTTGACACTCTCTCTTAATAAATAATATAGCAGAAATTACTGATAACTTCAAAAGCAAAACTGGAATTCGAAAATCGAAATCTCTTTTTGTTTAAAAAATGTAAAAAAAAAAATCAATTCCCGCGTTTTTTAAACATAAACTTTTTCAATTAAACTCACAAAAACTCGTTCAATTTCTGCTTCTGTAGGAATACGCATCGCCTTTTGCGATAATTTATTCAGTTGTATTCGCTGTACTGTGACAAGTTGTTGCTCAATGCCAACATCTAATTGCTTCCCCTTTCTCAGTACCGATTTCTCAATTGCACAACGGAATGGTGTCACATGGAGGTGCTAAAAATTGCAAAATTAGTAAAAATGACTTAGTGAATTAAAAAGCATGAGGAACTGCGATGTGCGAAAACCACTCAGAAATGTTTTTCGAACAACGTTTTTTTAAGTCCTTTTTTTGAAATCTACTAATTAGATGGGTATTTTCAATCTGTGTTGGAAATATTAAAATGTAGAAAAAAGGACAAAAAAAAAAAACTGAATTAAATTCTAAAGATAACTCGAGCATTGAAAATCTAAAATAGGTTTTAAATATGTGAAGCACTTACCTCAACTGTTTACTTTAGGCTTACTGGCTAATCACTTAACTAGCATCATTTTTGCAAGTTAATTGTATTTTTAACTGGAATAACTTCTACTGTTATTATTACCTGAAATTTGTTGTATATTCTTCCGGGAACTAAAAATGTCTGCCCTCACCTCTATGATATCATTTTTCACATGGTCCTTGGCTTTGTTGTATAAAGAATTCATCAGTGTTAAAACATTCAGAATGACCCGTTCGTCTGATTTCTCAAGGTGACGTATAAGAGATTCGAAAGGTACCTCTTGAAATACTAGATTCATTTTCTCCTCCCTAGAATTTAAAAGCTTTAGCATTAATAAAATCAGCAAAGAATAAATTGTCTTTTGCAAAATCTTTACGAGAAATTTTGAAAACTACACTTACAATTTCAGGACACCAAACTAAGGAGTAAAAATCGTATCTTCCTGGACAGCTCAAGTTACTGGAATATTAATTTGTTGCTTTAATTTTGTTGAGACATTAATGAATGTTACTTTCGGGTATCTTATTGATCATTTGTACTGAAAGAAAAGAATACTTTTTAGAATTTAAAATAAGGTCGACAATATTAAGTGATGAAACCAATAAAGTATTATCCTCCTGCTTCGCTCTACCCGTAATATTTTCTGCTACCTTGGAAATAAATTCGTCTGGAACCTGCGACCAGTACATTAAACCCGGATGATCCATCAACAACAACAATGCTTGCAAGAATCGAGACTGACAGGAAACGCTGCTAAATGAAATTGCTTGGAATAACTTCAAAATTTGCTTAGTTTGAATTATTTGGCTTTGGAAGGTCTCTCATTCTCTTAGGTCCCCTTTGGATGCCTTATTTCACTTAATATGAGTTCCAAAAAAGGAATGTCAGTATGTTGGAATAAAATGGAGTAACACTTCTTGTCACTATTTTCAGCAAATGTCTCGCAATAACGAAGGTTAATAGAATTTGAGTTCCTCAACGAAGATGTTCGAAAACAGTGGTAAACATCAAAAAAATATTGCACAAATGATGCTTAATACAAACTCGGCGCATAATCCCTTCTCGAATACTTCAAATATATATACATATCCACCTACGCGCATAAATTCCGTTGCAAACGAAATATCACCACATAAAGCAATCAATTCAGTGAGGGTTGTTCGAAGATCATGCATTGAAGGATTATGCAAACGTGATAAAAAATTTTTTGCGTACCGCTCCTGCGAAAAAAAAAAAGCCTATATTATCTTTATAAATGGTTGGATTAAAAGAAACTTGAGTCATGCATAATCTGAAATGATTCAACAATAAATCGAAACAATTCTAAAGGATAAGAAAGATGTCCACTATATTTAAACTTTCATAACAGAGAAGCTTTTGGAACTACTTTTACTTTCCCACATGTGAAACGAGAATGTTTATTCGTTCATTACGCATCGAAATTAAGCTTATGCTATATTTCAGTACAATTACATGCGTTTTAAGATCTTATTGCTTCGAGATATAAGTAAATTCCCATTTTAACCCAGAAAAAATTATAAATTTAATGTAGAAGGTCCAAAAAGATTCAGAAATATTTTTACCGGAGAAGCAGTTAAAATGAGAATAAATCCTTGAGGCACTAAACCACGATTTTCCTTGGTGAGAAAAACACCATCATTATCACGGTCTTCAAATTTTAACGCATATGTGTTCCTCTCAGACTGGGGCAATTTCAACTCGATACTCAGACGTGTAATTAAGTCCGTCAAAACTTCATTCTGTAAATGGCTATAAAAGTCTTGAATATTCTATTCACTTCATGAAGAATTCTGCAGACTCTCATTAACAACTGCGAATTTATACGTAATATGTAACCTAATTGTAAACTATAATCATAACCCAATGAAATAATTAGAAATTACTGATTGAAAATCTAGAATTTTGGACCTAAAAAAGAGATCGCATTCTAGCCTAAATTGTGGCAAAACTTGCCTGCTTATCAAAAGTTACGTATGCCCAGTTGACGTTTGCGTTTGATTCAGCAGGGTACTCGCTGCCAAGATACTTCCTTAAATGGGGATCTAATTTTACGGCTCCCTGGAATATGTAAATGAGGAGATTAGATAACAATTGATTAACGAACAATTTTTTTATATTTATTTACTAAGTCGTGAAAGATTTAATACAAGTAAACTACCTATCAATAAGGTAACAGTTAAACTGGTCCAGATAATTAGCTATATGATCAGAAATGATCTCTGACATATGTTGAAAAATTTCGTTTCATGCATTACACAAAACAGCATAGACTTCAATCTTGCTTTCTTTTCAGTCGTAACGAATATTAAGTAACTATTAAACAATATAGCATTTTTAGAAATAATCTGAAGAATTCCAACTTATTCACTAGACTTTTCATAAAGTCATAAAGTTGGGAAAAATAATCCCACAGTAAACTAACTTCTTATAAGAAAAATAAACCCTTCTACATTAATCAAAATTTCTTTTTCCTTGTTTAATTAAATCGAAAGAACGACATAATTTGTGCGAAATATCCAAGGCAAAAGCTCTCTACTACCTTAACAAGATTTTCCGGTAGACGGATATCAATTTCTTTAAGTGGTTTTGAAGCAGTATGGAAATGTGCAGCACCAAGCTGATCTGGTCCCATACAGCTTTTTCCCTTCTTCTGATACTGAAAAAACTTAAAATTTAAAAAAAACACTTCAATACGAAATTAATAACGTAATTATTCAATATATTGTAATGGGAAGGAAGATATTGCATTTTTTTTTCCGGAAATTCTCAAACAAACACACATATTAATATCACAGACCATCAATAATGTTTGAATGAATAACTACAAAGAATTCTTAAAGGTAATGAAAAATAACATTTCTTTGTCGCAACTCAACTTTGAACCCGTCGGTAGTGTTTTAAATATTTCAAAAATTTTTAGATTCAATCGGTTCTTGGTGGCTTCTATAGAATTCCCTTTCGCTTGTTGGTAGACTGATTAGTTCGCTTCTAGTTATCATATCACAGTCGTGAGTTGATAAGACTACCATTACAGGTCGATCTGTGATTGGCTCTTTATGCTGTACATTTAGCATGCATACTACGATCGCGCGACCATATGCAAATAAATGTACATGCATATATCTATGAAATACTCTTTCAAAATGTCTATGCACATATGGACATACGAATTCGAATTTAAATACCACGCAACTGGAATGCTATTAGAGTTCTTCGGTATTTTATTCATCCCTTGCAAATGCTAATTCCCGTTTGATTAAAATGCGATGTATTTATGTGCTGACAGTAATTCCTTTAATTTTATTTACAATTCACACCTTCCTCTGTAAAAAATAAAAAAGATAAGAAATAGTAACAAAGTACATATATATGCAAAAGTTTTGCCATGAGATTGTATATGATGGTAAGGCATTCTTTCTACCAAAAAAAAAAAAAAAAATAAAATAAAAAATTGAGGTTATTTATTGAGAGGAATTCATCACGAAATCTTTATAGAATACAAATGAATCCATCAAGAAATCTTTACTGAATACCAGCGATCCCACTGGGAGAATGCTATAGGACATCAGTGGATTTGCTAGGAAATCATAACGAAATATCAATCAAACAGTCCATCCAAAAGCAGTGATATAGCTACTGCCGTTAGTTAGTCATTCGAGAACTGCTAGCCTAATAATGATGTTCGGTTGAGTACAGCTTTTCCTTTTTTTTTTTTATTCCTTTTAAAATTTATTTAGATGTCATTTATTCCTTTCAAGAAAAGGAAAGGAAGATGCATTTTCAAAAAAGAAAAAAGCATATATGGCACTAATATGAGGTGAATACAATTTTACATATATAAATGAACTGAAGTGAATAGAAATTTTGAACTTTATAAGAACAGAAAAAATTATATTAAATGATAAAAAACATTTTAAAAAAAAGTATTAAAAGGAGGTAAAACAATAAAAGCTATATGAGTTATTATTTTCCTAGCATACATGAATTTGAATCAGAATAACAAAATGATGTTAGTTAAATCAACTATTTAATTAAATTTAATTAAATTATCTCAAATTTTTTTTAGATCCATCCAGTTAAATCGTTTTGAAGCTTTTTTTTGTTTTATGATTGTATGATTTATTCACTGTAATTAATGAATTACTCATTTCAAGTTACATTCTCAGAATTTGAGAGGAATGAATAGTTCGAAAATCCGAATCAAAATTTTCTTTTTGCAACAGAAAATAACTGGACTTTGTACCGTCTATGCAAACAAAAGAAGAAAAAAGCAAATTCTAAGTCTGCAAAAACAAGCAAGGATAGATCGCTAAGCAGTTATCGATGAATTGTTCAGTTTGACAAGAGCACGAAAGAAATATATCAGTTCAGCTTGAAGACGTGCTTCCATTAACAACAACAGTACATGAACCTAAAAATTTAATTATATCTTTTTTCTAATCAAAAATGTAATTTCACCTAAAAAAAAAAGTATTAAAGGATGCTTTCAAGTGTACTATCTATAAGAATTTAATGCGTCTCAAAAAAAAAAAGAATTTTTTTTATACGTGATACGTAGCCAATCTATTCTAACTTACTTATCCACAGAAATAAAAGAAGTGAAGAAAAAATGCACACAGAATTAGTATAGAGGATAAATTATATATCATTTCCTAGTCATGATTCTTTTTTTAAACGCTAAAATGTTTAATTTAAAGTCAAAAGTACAGGTTTTTTTTTTTTTGTCAAACCTTCTCGGAAGATTTAAAATCAACCAAGACAGATTGCCGTAATGAATCTGTCATTTGGTGCGGATTGCAGCACGTCGTTTTGATGAATGTTTTTACTTCACGACTTAGCATGGCATTTACTTCAGCATAGTTGTAATCATCGTGACGAATACCTGGAAAATGCGCAGTTGTTTGATAAATGATAATTAAATGTTCGTCTTTTCATTTAGTCTTAAATACAAGTTCATTTATCTGTGATTAATGTTAACAGGGCTCAATTTTCCACTTAATTTCGTCTCAGTAAAGTGTTAAATCATACGTAAAACATAATCTTGACTACTGTCTAAAAATTAAAAATAATTCCACTATTCTTTCTTTACTTAACAATACATAGAATTCTTATGGTAAAATGGTCGATGATCTTGAGAGCAGGATAGATGATAAGAGTACTTAAATACGAATAAAAAAAAAAAAGGAAAATGAATATATTTATTTTCATTCATTTATTATTAATTTGCTTATCTTTACTCTTCTTTCTTTTTTCTTTGATAAACTGATTCGTTTCATGATTTCAAACACTCTGAAGTATTGGTGATAATTCCAGTGATATCGTAACATTAATGACAACTCAATAAAAATAAATATAATCGTTCGAATATCCGGACGGATATTGATTATTAATATAATTAATTCCATTTACACCTGTTTAACTGATTAAAAAAAATAAACTAAAATGACACCATATAAGGATTGAATGTACATCCAAATTGCATTTCGATATTTACTTGTATCCACATCACTATATTCACCCATCCTAAAACAATAAAATCATCCACTTTTCTAAAATTTTGAGACGAAATATAGCAGAAAGGAAAAGTAAAAAAAAAAAAAAGTAGAGAGAAACAAACATATCAAGTAATGGTTACAATTAATTCGAATAAGATTAGTTAATCCATCAATGATGCAATATTATTGGTAATAAAAATGATTACGTGGAATAAGTAAGGTTTTGGGTAAGTGTAATTTTTCGATCCAGAATATCAGCCATTTCATTATATAATTCATCAACGCAACTATAGCCTTGGTCTTCCCATGAAAATCCCAAAAAAAAAAAAATATGCTTAACTGCGCTCAACATACTTGGATAAAAATATCTGCGCTACGCTTGAATCTACAGGATAGGGATTACAGAAAAGAGAATCAACTGCTGTTTGATACTTTCCGTACAGTACCCTTTTTGCTAATTTGATGCAGGTATATGTTAAAAATAACTTTGAATTAACTATTTATTTACGGAATTTCAAAATACAATTGTGTGATAACTTTATAAACTAACATGAATTTTATGAGTTCGTGCGAAACCAGCTTGAGCATGTTGCACAAAATCAATGTAACCGAAACAAATATCACATGTAAACAAGGATGCACGATGACGACATTTCTGCACCGATTCTTCCACACAACAATTTTTCGATCTGCCTTCTGATAACAACACTTCTTCTCTCCCTATAACAATAATAACACCGCTGTTGATGGTAGAAATTAGAACAAAGCTGTTACTGACCTTTGTATAAGAAGATCATTATAACGCATAAATAACAAGGGGAAGGTACCTCATATCCATTTATGATAAATTTGATAACAATTAACCTGAAGTTTCCGATGTCTTATCACTGTAATCGTTTTGCACTTCCAGGAAATCTTTTTGCATTTGTATTTCATTCGATTGTTGTATATTAGCATTTATTTTTGCTTTCTTCAATTGATTCATACGTTCCAATATTAATTCAATCTCATAGCTGCCATTCTTGTTATTTATTATTTTGCATGGCCTTTAAATAATATTTCATTTAAATAAATTGATCACCGCAAATCGATCAATTAGTGGCCCACTATAACTTAATTATTAAACAGATTTTTGTATAAAATCAACTAAACACTATCGTATTAGCATTGTAACTCATTAATCACTTAATTACTGAAATAACTAATTTCACTTTAAATGTATGAGAAACATCAGAGACATGCAGACATATATGCAGATATATGCATGCTTACTAAATAAAAGCATGGTTACGATAAGTAAGTAGGATATGTAGTAATAAATAAAACTGACTCTGTGCAATTATTTGGATGTATGCTACCATTTCCTAGAACAAATGAGCATAATACATGAGTTTGTGCTAAAATAACTGATGCTTGAACCAATTCAGATAAAGTCCAGTTTGGTGGTGAGGAACATTTCGTGAGCGTCTGTAAAAAGAGTACATTTAAAATTATAAAAATAATGCAACAATTCACAAAGCATTTTAAGAATTTTTATTTGAAATATTTTGGTCAATTAAATTATGAAAATCACATAACCAATCATATATTATTTTACAAATCAGAATAATTTAATTCATATACACCAATTAAGAGTAAATTTTTGGTAATAAAATTTTTGTACGCAAAAATATAACTTGTAAATAAGCAAATTCAAAACAAACTTACAGTAAGATGATCAACATTAACTGACCAAGGCTGATGAGCCAAAACTTTATTCAATACATCAAGATTTTGGATTTTTTTTGATGCATACGACAGACCTTCTAGCCATTCCTGTTTACCACCAGTACGTTCAAATTCTCGTCCATGTAAATCCATCAAAAAATAACATCGATGCCTACTTGCAGCCTAAAATTATATGAAAGTATCTTTGAAAAAATAAAAATAAAATAAATTTGAAATAATGAAGATAAATCGCATAAGTTCCAATAAATGCTAATTGATAATTTTCCTTTCTTAAATTAAGTGGAAAACAATTTAGTATGAAGTCTAGTGAAAATATTATTTATCTACTTTTATTTTGAATGCTTGCAAAATAACTTTTTAGATTTTGAAAAAAAGAAATTAAGCACGAAAAATTAACCATTAATGCGACATAATGTCGTTCACATATGGCCATCGGACCACTTCCATAAAAAAGTTGTTCAATTGTTTGACAGAAAACGGTTCGATATTTGGGATGTAAACACAGCCATCTGCAATTTAATTTTTTTTTTTTTTTTTTTAAGATAAAAATCAAATTTAAATGAAACGCAAATAAATATGACATGGATTTTTCAAGTTTTCTTGCTTCTTTTTTTTTGAAAAAAAAGTGTGATTTTTCGTGATTTGCTTTTATTTATTNTAAATATGACATGGATTTTTCAAGTTTTCTTGCTTCTTTTTTTTTGAAAAAAAAAGTGTGATTTTTCGTGATTTGCTTTTATTTATTGACAAATCGTTAAAGTAGTCTCAATCCATAATCTACATTTCAAATACTTTAAATTACTTCATTTCAAAGTAAGAACAGTTAAATCACCTTAAAAACTGAAAGCAACAATTTTTTAAACTAACCAATCTATTCTAAACTATTATGACCTTTAATAATAGTCGCATAATTTATTGACGATCGTTTTCTCCCTATCAAATTTAACTTCTTTTTCTATAAAATTCGATTTATTTAAGTTTCACTTTTATTTATTTAATTTGACCTAATTCATTTCTTATATCATCGCTGCCGACATTATGTTACATCGACTTTTTTCTTATTGCGACAAATACACTTTATTTATAAAACTTTTAGTTGTCAGTGCTTTTGATTTGTGTTAAATAAGACTTTAAAATAAAGGTGACCCCTCTCCCAGCAATCAAAGTGTTCAAACTAATGATTCAGTTCGTTGTTTAAATAATTTATTATCATGAAAGCATTGTTCACTTAGTAGCAATCATGATAACAGTAATGTAGAAAATTTCTTATACTTCAAATTGATTATTTAATATCCAAAACGGTGGATAAGGTTATCATTCCTTGAACCGTAAAATAACGAGCAAAATGACGGGTAAATGTTTTTGTTGAGATCTATTTTTCCCGCACCCGTAATAAAGGCAAAATAATAATAAAGTTCATCTTTTTTGCCGTATTTGCCCGCAAACAGTAAAATGTATTTTCTTCTTTTTTTTTTTTTTGTACATAGGATAATGGACAATATGATAGATAAGACTATCATTTCCTGTACTCATAATAATGCGCAAAATGATAGGTAAGACCGCCATTTCCTATATCTAGAATAATGGGCAAAATGATCGACAAAGCTGTCATTTTCCATATCCCTAACAATGAATAAAATGATATATAACATTGTCATTTCCTCTGGTCACAGTAAAAAATCAAGAAAAATTAAGATTTTAGGACGGAAAATAAAAAAGAAAAAAAAATGCAGCCATGAAAATCAAGCAAAATCGGCCATCTGTCTACCATTTGATCGGCTTATTGGATGGAAATACAGAATAATTTGTTGATTAGTAAACTTCTAAAATGTTTCATTCTTTGTTATCATGAAATTTATCACAGACATATAAGTTTCAAGTAATATGATGAAAACTTTTACAATTTTGGTTGTTTATAAAAATCATTTCACATCTGTAAAATAATCAGTTATTTTGAATCATGTCAAAACTGTAGAAAATTAAATAGGACAAAAAAAAAGACTAGATTATCCAGTGATAAATTATTTATTTGCAACCCCAGTGATTTTGGTTTTTGGTTGATAGATTTTTCCGTGAAGTGTTAATTCAAATAATACACAGAAAGAATAAAAAATATGTACTTATTATGCTGAAAATATCAAGTTTATTTATTAACAAAAATATATCGAACCTATCATTTATCATTTTATGCTTAAAAAAAATTTATCTTTTCTATCAGTGATAAATTACGATGACTATTTGATAAATATCACCAAAAATTACGATAGTTTTATCGAAATTTTTGGTAATTATCATCTTTATTTGTTCATGACAATCATAAAGAGAGTGTAACGAATAATCTTTAAGAATTTTTGTAATTTACATACCTATCGCATTCGCATAAAAATACTCCTACATCTTACTTTCATTCCATCGATACAAAAAAAAAGAAAAACTTCAAAAAAAAATTTCCTTTTTTTTTTTAAATTGCTCAAATTCTTTCAGCTGTACATAACACTTTTAAGGTTTCACCGATTAAAAGTGAATAGTCGGAAACAAGTTTTAAAGTACAAAGATATTTCATATTATTTCTTTTTCAAAATATTTTGCGAAAAAAAAAATCGAAAATAAATTGTTTAATAAATAAAAAAGTTTCTCTTCAATGATTAAAACTTCGATAAGACAAAGGCATTAAGAGGAACAATATTTATTCAATTGACCTTTGACATTATGGAATTGATATGAAAAGCTTTACGAGAAACAATTCAGTTTTTTAGCCATTTTTTTTTTTTTTTTTTTTCAAAATTTAAGGGGGGGAATAAGAAGAAAGCAGCTGAACAACTAATCTAATGTTTATTGTTCAACTATGATAATGCCATGACTTCTGACAATCTTCCGAAAAAAAGAGAACAAAAAAGTTTTTTTTTTTTATAAAACAAATTCATTAATCATTTAACAAGCAGGCGGTTTTTAATCTTGTTGGGAGCAAAAATTGCTTTAACAAAAAAGAAAAAGTGAAAATGATAAGTCAGCAAAAACTTTCTTAAGGAAAAGAGATGGAAAAGCGAGCGAATTTTTTTTTTTTTGCTGTTTGTTACCAATAAAAAAATGATTAAGTTCAACAAAAATAATTAGTTACAAGAAATAACTGCATAATTTTTCCATTTTCAGTTTTTTTCAAGGGATACAATTTATTCTAAATTTAATATGAAAATGTATGCCAAAAACATAGCTTCAAAAACCTTGAGCTGAAATTGATAGAAATGCGTGTGTAGTTAAAGGATAATGGCTATTAAATATGTCTTAACAATATTAATTAAATTAACCAAATTGATCCAATGAAAGAAATATACTACATGAAACGTTATGCTAGGGCAGAAATTTGGCCGTTTTCCGGAAAAACAAAGCCTAAAGCACCTGAAGTCGTTTTTTTAAGGCTCTTTTTGCTATCAACAGGATTTAATGCAACAGAAAGGTATTACTGAAAGATTTTAGAAAATTTTTGCAATTCAGTACATAAATGTATTGATAAGTGATACATTGTGGCAAAGAGTCCAGATTAGTTCTTTAAAAAAAAGTCAAAATAAATCGAAAATATTACGCATAACATTTTTCACAGATGAAGTAATTTTATTTAATTCTAAAGTATAGTCCTCAAGGGTTAAATATTTTAATTTAAAAAGAATTAAAACACAATTGTCAAGCGCGAAAAAAAAAAAGCAAACGAACTTATCAATTGGTAGCCATACATCTGGCAAATAAATGAAGCACGTATACTTCTCATTACATCCATTGCCATCTTCTGAAGTCATAGTCTACGCAACGACTGAAATTTATAAATTTTTTTTTTTTTTTTCTGGCGTCATATTACTTAGTAACTTTTGATTTTTGCATGGTCATAGTTGAAGAAATTATTTAAGCAATTTGCTTGTCGCTACTACTTACTCATTTCCACAACTTAATTAACTATTTCGGAAAGAATAATTGGTAGAGTAGAATCAACAGAAGAAAAAGTCAACTGTTCAGTGAAAGCTGAGATTAGTCTTGAAATGTTTAACTATAAGATTTTTTTTAATCAACTCAAATGATAGAATGGGTAATTCAAAACAGAAATTTGCATATTATTAAAAAGTACAACGAGATGTAATCTTTCGAAGTTGCCGTAATAAATGCAATAGTCCTTCAAGAAAAATAGCAAAACTATTTGAATCAAATAATTCTTTAGCTTGACGTCAATTGAATGCATTATAAATATTAGAATTATTTAGAAATAAACAGAAAAGTTGTTTACTTATAATGGCAAATTTGTAACAAATAGCTTGTCACGAGCGCTTTTTCGTTTTACAACACCACAATTCGTACAATTAATTCTGTCCTTTTTCTCTGTCACTTGATTCTACCTTAAATAAAACAATACTGAAAAAGTAATTTCTATTCGAAAATTTTTGCTAGAAATTTCGCGAGCAATATGATATATTTCGCAGCAAATATATATA
>RCAB01000549.1:0-39431 GCA_003640385.1 Setaria digitata | reverse complement strand
AAAAAAAAAACTGATTTTAAGCATACATACGTGTTTCACGCTTAACATAACTTCAGTTTCTCGCTTAATTTCCCTTAGTGATGATCCATCATGTCGATGCTTCTGAACAAGAGAATTGCGCTTCACTGGAATCGCCTTGATGGCCACAGTAACTGAAGTATCAGAGCGTCGCTTTCCGAGGTACACCTTAAAGTTCTATTTTATAATAAAAAAAAATTTGAAATTTTCGTATAATTGTATAATGGAGTGGAATAATGTTTCACGCACGAATATCTCTTCAGATTGATCCTGCCACTTGAAAATTATTTGTAACTTATTGAATTCTTCAAATTACAACACTTTTAAACAAAAAATTCTTAAAATTCTTTTTAGTTTTTCAAAAAATAAAAAATAAAAAGAATTTTAAGTACGAAAATGTGTTGCTCATTGACAAGCGATTTTAGCTTCACCGTCATCAGCGAAGATAAGAAATTAAATTAATTAGTAAATTATTGAAAATGATGTAGCTAAGATTGCTAGGATATGAAAGAACGAAAACATAAATACTATAAAAGAACGAAAACATAAATACTATAATAGAATGAATGAACAGGAAGAGCTCTTTTGCCTGCAAATGGAACGGAAAGTTTGACAATACAAGTAAATTAAATGAAATCAAGGAAAAAATAAAAATAAAAAAAAAGGAGAGAACAAACTTTGCCCATCGAACCTTTACCAATGATCAAATTGGATACCAAATATTCAGCAGTTAGCTCAACTGGGAAAACATCATTCGCTGTTACCGTTTCTACATACAGAAAAACTGAAAATTAACAAACTTTAATTGTGAAAATTCAAATATTCACTCCCTTTTCCTTACTTGCATTGCTTCATGTGACTTTACCGAAATTATTCGCAGAATCGCTGGTTTGTTCCAGTGAATATAGAAAAAAAAATGTAGTCTAGGACAAAAATCTGGTTCAACAAGACTAGTACTAATATTTTCCCTCTCTTTTTGTTTTTTTACTTTTTCGCTAAGCTTCTAGAATATCAATTATATTATATCAGCACGATGAAAATTAAATCCGATCTTTAGTATGCTACATTCGGAAATTCACATTTCTACTTCCGAAATCATTTAGATGACTTTTTCTTACTTTAACCAATTGAAACACAGAACGTCAACAGCTGGGAAATTTTGCAATAATGAACATTTCAATAAACTTAAAAAGAAACTAGGTTCGATGAAAACTTGAACATTTGGAAAATTTTTTATCAACTGAAAACAAACCGTGAAATTTTGCGTCACATAAGCTAATCAAATCACCATTCAGCAGTTGATGTGAATTACCTTTCCCAATAAGTTTTTCATTTACAAACGTTCCAAAACGACTCGTATCGATGAGATATGTCACACCTCCTGTGTTATTCTACAAATGAATTGCAGTGAATGTCAGATAAATTAAAACAAAAAAATTTTTTTTTTTATTAATAAATTAAAAATTTCTTGACAAGCTTTTTTAAAAAATTCAAATTTCCGGAAAAAAAACAAATAAATAATCTTGCTGGAAATATGTGCGAATTTATTATCATGAAATTTAAAAAAAAAATCTATCTTATCATCTAGGAGATTATCAAAGACGCAACTAAGTCCGATTAAAAAAGGTTAGGAAAGACAAAAAAAAATATTTTAGGTTTTTTGATAAAAAAAAAAAAAAAAAACAAACTCTTTCAATACGGCAATGTTTTCCACTGATGCTATATTTCAGATCATCATTATCTAAGCCATAAAAATTATACGATTCCTTTAAAGTGGGAAACCGTCCAAATTCGAATGAATCTGCTGATAATTCTGCAAAAATTCTGCTTCATTTTTTTTCCTTTTTTTTTTTTTTTTTTTTTTTTGATGCAAGTTATTAAATTATATAAATTAATTTCACCACTTTTTGCTATTTAGGGAAACAGAAGTCGTAACTTCAATTTCACATTTCCATCATTGCTACTTTTTCTGGACAAAACAATATGGCATTTAGGAATTCTCTCTTAAACTTCAAAGAAATCCTTCAATGAATTTTAATCTTTTCCATTCATTCTGTACTAAATAAATCAATTAATCAATTTCTGATCTTCTAGATCCACTGCTAAACCACTCTTACTGTAACCTAAAAGAGCATTAAAATATTATCATTAATTTTTAGAGTCAACATTTTACATTCAATGACGCTTAGTTACTATTCGACACATTGTTATACTTTAATGCGTCGAGAGTTTTTCCTAAATAGTTCTGATAATTACAATGAATTATTTATGTTCAATTATGATCAGATAGATTAAAATATCCCACAAATTAAAACAATTTTACATTTTACATAATGATAATAGCTGCAATATCATAAATGTATTACAGTTTAGTCATTTTAAAATCAAATTCATAACAGATCAACTGCATGATAGCAATAAGGCAAAACCTACCAATACGATGTAAACCATGAGCCATAGGATGTAGTATCGCGTAAATCTGACGTTCATCTGATCCAGCAAGCCAATCCTTTGCAAAATTTAACAATTACTGATTCACAAATGAGAATCAGGTAATTGTTAAAAAAAAAAAAAAAAAACGAACAATGTAAAAGTAATGATAAGTATGATGATAAAGATTTCTCAAATGTTTCTTAAATTTTAATTAACAAAAAAAAAAAAAAAAATTCAGCAAGAAATAGATGATCATATGATAACTTTTTATAAAATTTACATTTCTAAATAATAGCTCATTTCCTTCGTGCTAACTCATATTGAACATTTTATTATTGTCATTTGAATTTAACTTAAACTGATAAAAACTGTAACCTATTAAATTGCACTGTTAACATGCTGTTTGTTGCATTTTGCTTCACAAACAGAAATTTTTTGTCATGTTGATAAAAAGTTTTAATTTCGTATAATCACAAAAATAAAAAGCTCAACTATATCACAATCTATTTCCATAAAACATTTGCATATTTAAATTCATTTAAACTTTTTAGAAATGATTAGACCATAATTGAATTCAAGTACTGCCGTAAATGATTAGACTATTATTGATTCAAGTACTGTTGTAAAGTGCTGCCAAAAACCAGGATGAATAGGTGCAAAGTGTGAAAAAATTTCAGAAGACGACAAAGAGTGAATTAACAAGGGGAAAAATGCAATCAGTTAACAGGATTAATTAAAAATCAGTAAATTTTGATAAAAAAATAATCAAAAAATTCCGTCACTTACTTGTAATGATTGACTAAACTGACTGCTTTTTTGGGTTAATGGAAATTCATTTTGACTTTCCAGTGGCTTTTCACTATCCATGCTTATCGTGTCGTAATTGGAAATCTACAAATCGAATGGAGGGGAGGGGAAAGAATTAAATGATAATTTTTATCAAATCATTCTTAGAGATTTGATTATCAATCAACAAATACGTTATAATCTTACTGAAAAATCCAAAAGTACGAAGAGTTTCAAGCAGACCGTTTATGTGAATTGAAATAAATGCTAAAAAAATAGACTGAACTGAAAATTTACCACAGAATTAAAGCAAATTCTAAAATACATCGCTGAACTGAAGCGAATCATGAAATTTGGCATTAAATTAAAGTGAATTCTAAAGTACAGTAATGCAGTACTGCTTAATTCATTTTCTGTGAAATGATGAAATTTAATACGAAAAAAAAACTAAATTAATTATGTTTGGAATAATTTACGAATAAACAATCACAAAACTGTTACACATAGCAAACACGTAGATTAGACGTTGCAAAAAAAAAAAAAGAGAAAAAGAAGTATATTTATATGACTGATTTTAACTTGACTGTTCAGAATCATATAAGTGATAAGGGATAAGTAAATAAGCGTATGAAGAATATAAAAGATACATGTGATTAAACAAGAAAAAAAAGAATCAATATTTAAAAGGTCATTTAAAATTATTGGTTTCATTGGAATTTATTTATAATAAAAAAATAAGAAATAAAGTGGAAATAGGAAAAGAAAAAGGTGTTCCGAAATTTCAACTGTTTTATTGTTAAATTTTAAAACTTAGCACTTGGAATAATTAATAGTAAAATAATTAATTGCGTAAAATTCCACAGATGAATATAGAAAAATGGCGAGAATTCGTAGTCGAAAATGGAAAGTCAAATGCGAATTGAAATGTTTGAAAATTTCAAAAAAATTTCGAGATATCAACCATAACCATAATTATGATAATCCTTTCCTTTTGTAGCAACATGATGCTTACCATGATAAAAAATAACGATGAATAGACTACGAATAATAATGATAAGCTTAGAAATCGTAATTAAAGCGATAATCATCATCGTAATCATTCTCTGTTGTATTCCCTTCTCACGTTCCCAATATATTATCCACACGGGGCGAAAAATTGCCAAAGCTCAAATGTCCATTCCACGTGAAACCGTTCAATTTCATATATGCATCTATCGCTTTCCAACTTTTCTGTTGCCTGTTTCACTCACGCACTTCATTTTCACATCAACGTTCCTCTCACGTCAATTTTCACTTACGTGCACGTCAAGCGTGTATCCATATTCATTTCAGCCTTAAAAACAAGTAAAAAAAAAATAAAAAACAAAGCCAAATTTCCGAAAAATCAAATCTCATTTTCATATGAAACTGTTTGATCCCACATACTGTCGAATATTCTTATTTCTCCCTTACGTGAGTATTTTTTCACGCAAATTTACGTAGACATTAGACGCATGTTCAGTTTGTTTCAACTTAAAAATTGAGTTTTAAATTTGAAAACTAGCCAAAAATTCTCTTTTTTCTTTTTTTTTTTTTTGCACCGGCAGAATAACAGTTTATGTGAGGAAGTTTCAGCGTGCTTGCTTTCAATTTTACTTATGTAGAAATGAGGAATATGACTAGCCAAATTGGCTCTTTTTTTTTCATGGCCAAATTTCTTTTTTATTTATTTTTTCTTGTCGAGAAATGATTGCATCCATTTAATTTGTGCCCTTGAAAGTAGTACCCATTGTACTTCTAATTCATTGCGATCAAACATTCCTTTCATAATTATCTTTTTTTTTCTCTCTTTTTTTTCTTGAATTCCAATTAAACAGACAATTAGCAAGTAGTACCTGGTATGAGACAGCAGCCTAATTAACAAATGATATTTTATATAAAATAATTAGCAAATGTTTGTTGGTTTAAGATAATTAATACATGATAATTACCACTGGTGATCAATATGCGATATCTGATATATATAAATTAATATCGGGTGATGATATTCATAATTAATTATTTATTAATGCATGAAAAAATAACCATATAATGTGAAATAAAAGAAGTATATGGTTTTTTACATGTAATTAATGAACGATTTCCAACATATGATGATCAGAGTATAATATTTGATGCGAGATGATTAATATGTGATATTTGATGTAATTAATGATGTATAAGATGTACGGTTGATTTCAAAATATTTTATAATATCTATGTTTAGTATGCGATATATTCATATATTATTTGTAGCTGTAATACCAATTTGAAATCTTGAATTTTAGTATTTAAGTACTTGAATAAATTTTCAGTTTTTTCATTTTCAGAAACTGTGACACGAATAATTTAAAGTTTTGAAGAAGAAAATGAAATAGAGTTTTCTTTTTTCATTTTCAAATTTAAAAAAAAAAAAAATTCATGTCGACCTGAAATGTCCCAAAACTGAAAAAAGGAAATCAAAAAAGCTAGATTATAATTGCATTCATGAATCATGGTTATGAAAAGTAAAGAAACTTCACAGTATCATGATTTCGCGATGATTGTGATATAAATATCGGTATTTGATATCAGCAATGGCAGGAAATAATATCGATGAAAGAAATGAGCATTTCACGCTGAATTGCTACCGTGTTAGTTTTTTTCCGAATCAATCAAACCAGAATGAACAAGTTCTGCGATATACTTTCCATATTCTTTCCGGAAATTCCATGATGCAAAGTTTTTAATTTCACGCAGAATTTTATGCCTGTTGGTTAAATAATTGCACTTTAATTGAATTTTATAATCCATTGTAAATTTCAAGTCAGATTTCGTATAAATCATTGTTCATTTTAATTTAGGACAGAAACAATAATAGGCGAAATTTATTCATCTTTTCCATGTAAATAATTCCCAGTTTAATTAGTCTTAATTAGAATTTAATAAAAATTATAAGGCTATGACTCATTCATCATTATGATGCATTTTTTTGTTAATTCTACTAATACTATGGACAATGCTGTTATAATAATTAAAATTTAAATTGTTTAAAGAAATTAACGAAGAGGAAGGGAATGTGCTGAAATGTTCATTAGTGTTCATAAAACACAAATATTACGAAAAGATCAGAGGGGGTTGGCGTAGGACACGAAGATTGATATGAGTAATTAATTAAATTAATTGATTAATCAGTTAACTGAATGATCAAATAAACGAATGAATGAGTAGATGAGGAAACAAATATATAAATAAACAACTAAAGATGTGAAAAAAATAAATAAACAAAAAGTAAATAGGTGAATAAACTAATAAATATAAATGAGGAGTAAATAAGTAAACAAATTAATAAATGAGCAAGCAAATCAATAAACGAAAAAATGAATAAATAGGTGAAAATAAATTAGAAACAAAAAAATAAATAGATGAACAAATGAATAAATAAAGGAATGAATAGAAAATGAACAAATACATAAGTAAATAAACAAATATGAAAGAAGAAAGAGATGAATGAATGTGTAAACCAGTTAATAAATAAACAAATAAATAGAAGGAAAAGATAGATAAGTTGATGGATGAAGGAAAATGCAGTGAAATTTTATTGTTCGAATTGAGAGGAGAAGAAGGTATTGCATTTAGCAAGCAGCAACATACGCTACCAAATGCTAGTTAGCTTGCTAATCATCTGGCTAGTTAGCTAGATAGCTAGCAAATCATCGGTCTAGTCTGTTATATAGCTAAATCATTTAGCTTTTATCTTGCACAGTTTTACTGCCGTATATTTTTAGGACATCCATTGGTTTTTTTTTTTTTTTGCTCTCTCTCTCTCTTTTTTAACCATATTTACAGATGAAATATGGGCAATACCGGTAGCTCAATTACTGACCTTAATCTGTTCTCGAAAGGTGGCATTTTCACTCGAGATCAAATTGATGAATATCAGGTTAATAGCAAGCTTTATCGCTATGTCATCTTATCATTTAGAAGTTTAAAAAATAAGTAACTTTATGAATGCATTTCTGCTTATCACTTCATTATTTTTGAACTCTCTTATCACTATATTACAGTTGAGTATTACGAGTAACTAATACGTCATATATTACGCAATAGCAAAGGGTAAAGATTACGTCATATGATGAGCAATAAGTGACGGAGAACACGTGTTCTCTATCTTAATTACATCTGAAATACAAAGTAATTTTCTATTCTAACAATATTTTAACAGTGTTATAATTATAATATTGATATTATGATAAGTATCAGTCATTTAATTACTAACTGGTCCTCACAAAATAAACTTTTCATAAATCAGATGATAGGATTGTTATACAAATTACCTTACTGTTAATAAATATTATCATATCACCAATGCTATCATAAAATTACTTTTGCATTTCTAAATAATTTAAAACCTAAAGCTCAAATAAAAAATATATAATTAATGTAAGATTAGGTATTACATAAATTAATTTGTGCTTTTTTCTAAAAAAAAAAATTTAGGAGAATGAATTCAGAAAAAAAAATGAGAAATTGCATTTTTTAATAAATTTACTAGTAGAGAAAAGAGAAATAGGAAATGAAATTTTTAATTCGTATTTCAGGACTGCAAATGAAATGGGAATTTTAATTTATATTTCAGGATTGTACATTTTTTACACGAAAAGACATCTTACGTTTGTATAAAAGATTTTATGCGTTAAATCCAATTAAAGTACCAACAAATATGCAAGGCAATCGCCCCGCAATTATCAGTTTATGCTTTGAAGAAATCGAAAAAATGCCAGAATTACGAGTATTAATTAGTTTTTTTTTTTTTCACTTCATTGAAATTCTTTTTCTTTTCTTGCAATTTCAGGAAAATAAACTTTTTTGCTTTCCATCAGATTAGAAATTGCTTCCCCAAATCAAACCTTTTATAATTTCGGGAAAATCCGTTCCGACGGCGCATTTGTCAAGTATTTTCGGACGATGGTGCAGGAAATTTAACATTTGATGATTTCCTGGATATGTTTTCCGTTTTGAGTGAGATGGCTCCGTTACAGTTGAAATTGAAATATGCATTCCGAATATACGGTATTTCATTTGTACTTTACATGTGCATTATACCATAAGACAATTTTTCATATCAATCATATCATGTACCATTTAACATTGGAAAATGCATTGTTGAATATATCAAAAAATTAATTAATTTAAATTTATTTCATGAAAAATTATGAGAAAAATTTCTTTACAGATTTTGATGGTGATGATCAGCTTGGTCATGATGATTTAAGCAAGATTATTCGTTGCTTAACACGTGATGAACTATCAGATGAAGAAGTTGAATTTATTATTGAAAGGGTAAAAATAATTCCTTTCTTATTTTGCTTCTTCATTCTTTTTTCTTCTTTTTGAAGTATCATTTTTTTTCGTAACAAATTATTTCCAAATAGAAATATACATATTTTATGAGTAAAAGAGAAATCAAATAAATTAATTATCACTCTTTTGGAATAATTAATAAATAATAAGCGAATATGCTGGCATGGATTAAAAAAAAAAAGAAAAAAGAATGAAGTGCAAATATATTGAAAGTATTTCGTTTCTCTTATTTTTAATTGATAATTGATCCTTCATTTCACCGGCAGAATAGAATCAAATTTTTAACAGAAAACTGAAATGATTGGAAAGCGAGCCGTCCAACACTGCTGAATTTTTTCATGTAAAAAAAAAAAAGAAATATTTTGATGTGTCTGTAAACATTTCTCAAATTGCTACTTCCTTTCTATCAGGTAATTGAAGAAGCTNTGATTGGAAAGCGAGCCGTCCAACACTGCTGAATTTTTTCATGTAAAAAAAAAAGAAATATTTTGATGTGTCTGTAAACACTTCTCAAATTGCTACTTCCTTTCTATCAGGTAATTGAAGAAGCTGACCTTGATGGTGATGAGCAAATATCATATGCCGAATTCGAACATGTTGTTTCGCGTTCACCTGATTTCATTCGCACTTTCCATATCCGTATTTAATGAAATTTGATAAGCTTCATTTATTATCAATTTCAATAAATTTTTTAAACCTATTTTCACTAGCACGAAAACTACCGAAAAATTCTGAACTATAAGTCTAACCGATTCAACTAAATCTTATTTTTCAATTACACTTCTTAAGCGTAGTTGAAACTTCGATGTATTAAAAACAAACTTCCAAAATAAAATGTAACCTGTTGTTGGGAATATGTTTATTCATTAATTAATGAAGAGAGACTAGAAATTTCGCGATATTATTCATAAAATAGGTTTGCTAGGAAAGAGACTTTGATATTTTCTAGTTGCAATGCTTATTAAGTTCTTGCTAACATGATTTCCTGACACTGATAGTGGAAGAAACATGGAAACACCAATCATCTTAGCATTTATTTAGCGTAAAAAACTGAAAAAAAAAAAAACATGAAATCTGTCATACCCGTTATATAAAACATTCCAGTGGATAAAAGAGAAAGCATTTGACAGCTACTCTCTGCTGCACTATCTATTGTTCTGTTATTTGATCCTTCAAGAAAAAAAAAGAAGAAAAGAAAAAACAATAACTTTTAGAGATGCTTAACCAATAATTCTACCTAACACATAAAAAAGTGTGAAAAATAACAACAGCTGAATTTCAAAATGACTAAACTAAATTGATAAACTTGATTACGCTTCGAAATGAACATTACCAATTTAAATAGCCAGCTGTGTACCACCAAATTAATTGGTAGAAGAAAAAATAGAAGAGAATAAATTGGAAACCCGGAAAATTGATGGAGATGATGAGATTTACGGAGCGACAGTTCAAGATGGAGCTCTTTATGATGGAAATTATAATACCATTTATAATTTTAGTCATTTTTCACCAATTTATTATGAGCAATTTTCTTCGGAAAAATTATGGAAGGAGCTATTTTCACATTTGAGATTCGTTTAAAGGCAGCTCAATATAGCGTCTGAAATTTCAAATTTCTGGAACTAATCAAAGTTCTCCACTGAAACAATGACATAGAGTTGCGGCATAGAAATGAATCACTATGAGAAATAAAAAAAAAAAAAAAAAAAAAAAAAAAAAAAAACAGAGAAGACATTGATATGCATTTGTCTTTAGACTTTCCCTTCTTCAATTATAAATACGAAAAACAGAACAAAGATATAAAATCAGTACATAAGAAAATGATTTAGATAAAGAAGAAAAAAAAAGTAGGTGCACAAGACCACTACATGTATTAAAGGAAATTATAAGTTAAGGAATTTTTCGGATTTAATGAAAAAATATATAATATGACTTAAAATTAAAAAATGGGCTGATCCAATCTTCAAAATAGCTTCTACTGCTTATGTTTCAAAGAATCCTCTCCATCATCTTTTGTTTCAGTTGCTTTCTGTTTCGATGGAAACCTATAATAAAAATCTGTGATCTTCAATTACAGTAGAAAAACAATGAACAAGAAGTTGAATAACTGAAATAAAATACTACAGAAGTTTCTCGTAAGTTACACTGCTTTTCTGATTTTTTCCTTTTCGAAATTTTAAATCAACGACTTACACAAATGACTCGCTTTTCCTCGCCAATTCGTTGTAAACTGCAAATGCTTGCGCAATCATACTGCTTGCATTTGCCAAATTCGAAGGTACGATTATAGTATTTGTATCCTTCGCTATTTGTCCAAAAGCTGTTATGTATTTCTCCGCTACCGATAAGGCTGCAGCATCATGGCCACCCGCTTTGTTTAATGATTCCGAAACCAGCTTAATACCTGCGGCCTGTGCTTGTGCATTTATCTGGATGGCTTCCGCCTAAAATTCGGGATTTCAAATAACTTTTCATGCCTGTCAAATATAGCTGGACCATTAGAATACGCTGATCAAGCAGACAAAAAAAGGGTAAGAAACAGTCCGTATCAAACAACTAATCCAGAAGCACTTCTCAAATAAAGTACCTTTCCCTTCGCTTCATTAATTTTCTCTTGCATCGAAGCTTCTGACGCCAAAATACGTGCTCGTTTTTCACCTTCTGCAATATTAATTGCTGCCTCACGTTTACCTTCTGACTCCAAAATTGCAGCCCGTTTCCGCCGTTCAGCTTCTACTTGCATCTAAAGGTACACTTGAAATATCATATAATTTTTGTTGGACTTATAAAGGATGAAGTTTTTTTTGTTATATTGCCATCCTTGTAAATGTATAGAAGCAGATAAATGTATAAAAGCAATAATATCAAAGGTAAATTTGTAATTCTTAAAAAATTGAAATTAACCTGCATTGCTTCCTGGATTTTTATAGGCATTGTCATATCCCCTGAAATTTGATATAATTGCTTCGCCACCTCATTACTTAAATTCTTCGACAAGTTTCACCTCTATTTTGTAGTATCGAGGAAAGTGTTACATCTGTTTTTAAATCGCAATTATCAGCAAATTTCAATTTGCAGCATATCCGAATTCAAATCTGTATCATTTGAAATGAACACTTACTAATTTCATATCGCATACACTGCAGACCCCATGGCTCGGCTGCTTTGTTTATTGATTCTGCAAAATTTTAAAAAATCGTAGTTTTTTTTAAGAAAAATTATTATAAGGCACATTTTTAGTCTTCGTCCATAACCTACGTATAGTGATAGTAGGTTTTCGAAAAAATTCTCGGCTTATCCTTCCTCAGTTCCAACTTTTTCTTTAATCAAAGCAACAGAAAAAGCATTCTAAATGATGTCACAAAATCCTACATCAGTGGCATACTGCAATTAAAACAAACCGACAATATTTATATTAAGTTGTTCGCGTTCTTTAAATACAGTATCTAGATTAATTTTGCCCACTTCTGAACGCATTGTTGTTTGCGCAAGCTGTGTAATCGCATATTCTGGATCTTCAACACCATACGAAGCCTGGATGTAAATGCTTAAGTTAAGAATTTACACTGTTTAAAATTAAACTTTGAAGGGAGGAAAATTAGGCCTACTGTCTTCAGTACAGGACAGAAGCAAATATTTCTTAACTTCCATCTTCAAATAGTAAAAATTATAAAAATTAAAAAGAAACGTCATGAAATTTATTTTATCATTGATAAAATTTCAGAACTCACCTTGTATGGATCTACCACCCGTAGATAGAGGACACCGTCAATTTGCAACTGCACATTATCACTTGTTACAGCACCTTGCTGAGGTACTTCAATCGCCAGTTCTTTCAGTACTTGCACATACTTGATGCGATCCAAGAATGGCAGCAGAATATTGAATCCCTACAAAACAGTCGGAATAAAAGAAGTTCCTAAGACTTTTCCTTCAGAACAGAAAGAAGAGATTACCAAATTAATAAATTTTTCTCAAACTTTTAATAACTTTTAATAAATAAATAAAAATTACAGTATCTGTTATTATAGGCTTTTAATAACGAATACTTAATTAGTTAATCAATTAAAATCTTTTCTCAATACGTATCCAGTTTGAAAGAAATACTTACAGGATCTAAAATAGAATGAAATTTTCCCATACGCTCAACTACCCAAGCTTCCTGCTGCGGAACAAAATTCACCACCAAATTAGCTCTTCCACGAACAACTCCTCTTCGTTGAGTCAGGATGGTAGTATGACCAAAACAATCTTTCCTAAAATACTGATTTCAAATCACAAGTGTATTAATTAAAAGCAAAATGAAGAAATACATCGAAATTGAACTGGAGTGAAAACTATGCTGAAATGAGGCTTAATTAAGCAAATTACGGCAATTAAAGCAAATTGAACTGATCAAAATCAAAATTAGAACAGAACAATATGAAAAGAAACAGCAAGTTGAATTAAACTGCCACGGAAATTAATAAAAGTGAAATGAAATTCAGCCCAGCAAGAAAGAAAAAAACTGAAACCAAAAAAGTGCAAAAGTAATATGAGTAAAAATAGTTGCATTGAAACGAACTAAACAATACTCAAACTGAGCTGACTGAAACTTGAACTAAATTAAAAAGGTTTAATTGGACAGGAATAAAATGAAGCAAACTGAGTCGAACTGCAAATAAATGAAACTGAGAATAAATAAAATACTTGCATGAGTAAATCCGATGAGCTCAGACATGTGATGAAGCGACCAAATGTTAATGGCATCAAGCTTCTTTTCAGTGATGGTGCAAATGTCATCTTTCTACCTGAAAACACATTATTAGAAGGAAAAAAAAATAAAATTATTCCAAACCATGAATTATTTCTGGCACAAACGTCATTCTCCCACCTGGAAATAAGACACTGCAAAAAAGAAAAGAAAAAATAGAATTACTTGAAACTAAATCAATTAATTAATCAACCGCCGCCAAATCATTCCAAAGCAAAAAAAAAAAAAAGAGAAAAACTGCAGTGGGCCGGGTCACAATTTAGGAACAAAAAAAAAAAGAAAAACGCGGTTGGACATTGTTTATTTATCAAAAAACTTCCCCAAAATAGACAGTTCGTTAATTTCTTTTTCTTCTTCTTTTGTCATTTTGTGCTTTTGGTTGCTTATCGTGTTTCTTTCAAAATATATTGCTACTGAATTATTTTAAAATAAAGCACAGTTTTTTATTAATTTTCTGGCAGTTGTTAATGGAATAGATTTAGGAATTGGTATAAGAAAGAAAATGAACTGACAAGTAGTGCTTCCATGTCATTCTTTTATCTTTATTTTCATTTCTCTTTTACTTTTGCTTCATCAGACTTAATTAGTCTACATACATCTGCTTATACCCATGTTTTTTCGAATTTTTAAAAGCGTTACTTTTTTACTGAAAGCGTTCTAATACATTTTTTTTTTTCGAAAATTTTTATGGATAATACAAAGCATTAATTTATACATTAAACCTAGTAATCTTAAAGGATATGTATAATTTATAGTTGAACATTGTTGACTGCGTATAAACGCTCATATTTCATTTAAAATTATTTCTTTTTTCAGGTCGGTCGTTTTCTATCTCTTCAAATTAACAGTAAAAAACACACCAGATGGTTTTCTGAGGGAGAGGAGTTGTACAGTTATGTAAAGTAGGCTTGAAATACTGCAACTTCTTTTTTACTTCGTTTATTTTTTTTTCCCCAAATTCAAACTCTAACATCTATACTTCATTGCATGTTATTTGTTAACATAGATGTCGGGATATATTGATTCTAACATCCAATACACTCAAGTTATGTTTATTGAATTTCATGTGACGGAATGAAAACTAATGAATCCAAAATATTTAAGGATGCCGGAGGAAGGGAATTCAATATCCCCAAGCGATGAGGAACTTTTGAAGGAACTCAAGACCGGGCAAACTTTTTATTTAAAAGTATATTTTTTTGCCTGAACTTTCTTTGCTTTTTTTTCTTTTTGTATTTATGACGTAAAGGAAGGACGAGGAGAGCAGTGTTTCTGGATCGGTAGAAGATGTTATTTCAGTATCTTGGTTCAGTGCAAATTGTTGAGTCGTTAACAAAGAAAAAGCCTGAAGAAAGGGACAACTGGACAAGGTGAGAAGAAATTTTTAGTATTTTTTATATCCCAATAGTTTTTGTTTGTTATTTTTTTTTTTTTTTTTTTTTTTAGAATTTTGCAAGTTACATCGATGATGATGATTTGATCCCAAATATTGGAAGTTCTGCCCATTGATGTTATGAAAGCATATGTGTAAGGTTTGGTTTGTTGATAAATTCACATCTTTCAGACACTGTATGTATCGAATTTGTCATCAACTAGGTATATGTAAAGAAAGCTCGAAACCTGAAGAACGACTGCTTGATGTAAGTGATACCTTCATTAATAGGATCTGAAATCTACTGGAAAGTAGTGTCTTCGTGTTAGTATATGTATAATTCTTTTCTCAATGATTATTTGTCATAGTGCGAATATAATTGGGAGTTAAATAAATGATTATCGAGTTTTATTTTTGTGAGATCGAACAGCTTTGGTAGTCACAAACTCTTGAACAGNTTATTTGTCATAGTGCGAATATAATTGGGAGTTAAATAAATGATTATCGAGTTTATTTTTGTGAGATCGGACAGCTTTGGTAGTCACAAACTCTTGAACAGTGGATTATTGGGCTGGATTAAATGCTAATTACAAGTTAATTAATCAGCTCTGTTTAGGTAAGACCAATTAAGAGCGAGTTTCTGTACAGAATTAAAGATGTTCTTTTTTCTTTTTTGTAAGCAGCAGGAAGGAATTAATTTCAGAAATTAGGTGAAGTAAAGATTGAACACAAAGATGTTGAACTAAATGTTGCATTGCATGCTTTTATAATTTTGGATAAAGATGGTGTACGGATTTTGGAACGACATCCTATCCATGTTATTTCTTACGCTTCATCCGGCACGGAGGTTCCGTTTTATTTGATATTGAAACATTTTGCTGCGAGATTCTCATTTATTGTCATTCGCTTTAAGGTGAATTCAAAATTTCACATTTGTAATGTTACAGATTGCCATGTATATTGCTAAAGTTTACCATGATTATCACTGAAAGCGGGGGCAATTTTTATTCTTTTTTTACCTTAATGCTTAATTTTTCATGTCTTAAAAATCTCTTAGTACCTGAATTCTAGAATTTGGAATTTTTTAGTAATGGGTATTTTATGGAAAAAGAGATGAGGAGTTAGGAGTTGTATCACATTTGTATTAAAAATAACGAATGGCTGAAAAAAATCTTTTTAAGTTACAAAGATTAGTAATGGTTGTTCTATTTATTTTTACTTCTGGAATAATAGCACCCTTTTCCTCATCTTATCCTTTCTTTTCGCAGGAAAGCATCAAAGGCGTGTTTTGTTTTGTATCACATGTTCGTGAACTTGGAAGGCGATGCTTAGTTTTTATGGAACCTGATAAGAATGTGGATTTTATTATGGAGACTATCCTACAGATATTTCGACTGAATAATAAAGGTTTAAATCAGCTTCAAGTTCTGGACTGATATGCACTTCTTTATTGTTTAAGAATTAATATGAAAGCTCTGTACAGTTCATGTAAAATTGAGATTTTTATAAAGAACTGGTAATAAAGTAATATGGGCAGCATGTTTGATCATAAGCAGTTTTTTTTTTGTATTTATTTTACTACATGTGAAGATGTTGATTTATTTCGTTTTTCCCTATAAAAATATCTATTTTCATGAAGTTTTTTATCCTCTTGTTTAATTCATTGCAATGTCTTCGTAATTTATGGTTTTTTATTCAAGGTCATGGCAGTAAATTAAATACGATAGCAGTAACAACGCCGGAAACAAGTTCTAATTCGGGTAGGGCTTTTTGTGTTCCTCTCATATTTTTGTTTTGTTTCAATTTTAAATTCCAAAATTCGAATATTGTAATGATTCTTTAGCCTGCAACATCGGTCACCGGTTTCGTACAAGCGTTGAAAAATCTCCATACTAAACCTTGCTCTATTTTTCAAAATCTTTTAACACATATTGTTCTTAGAAATTTTTTATACTTGTATGAAAAGTGGGGCATCCATCGAAAGAATTGTTAAAGCGCATATTGCATATTTTTATAAGCTAATAAGCAGTGCTGTATTAAAATTTAGAACTTCCACACTTCTTTGAGATGATGAGTGGTCGAGTCGCTCTGATTTACTAAATCGTAATAAATCTCTAATATATTCAATTTTCTAGATGATCATATATATATTAACGTATGTAGCGTGCCAGCTGCTTTGGGTCTTGATAGGCAGCCGTGGTATCATGGTGAGATGGAACGAGCTACTGCTGAATCTATGCTCCGCTATGAGGGCGATTTCTTGGTCCGTATTAGTCCGAATACTGCCAATAATTTTGTGCTATCAGGAATTGCAAATTCAGTAGCGAAACATTTCTTGTTACTGGATGAGAATGATAAAAAAGTATGATTATTCTTCTTTAAGTTTGTTAGTTTTCCTATTTTCTATAGCCGTAACTTAAAAGATGGTTGAGGTGATAGGTGGAGAAGATACAATATGAAAATCTGAAGATTCGCAGTAATTGTTCGAAATCTAGAAATCTGATTTTTTTTTTTCTCAAAAATGTGAAGTAGTAAAATGTTATTTGTGAATCTTTGATAATAATTTAATCCAAGTCTTACGGCTCATTCGGCTGAATATGACTCTTGCATTTTCATGAACATTTATGCATGTTTATTTGCTTATTTGCGCTGTAAAAATAATGACGAATTTTTGTAGGTTCGTAAGCAGCAACAAGTATTTGAGACAGTTGTTGAATTGATTGAGTATCATCGAGGGGAGAATGTGCCTATTATCTCGGAAGGCAGTGAATTACACTTGATCCGTCCCATTATGAGGTTTGCTGGACCATTACCGCGCCGATAGATAGAATGAGGGAAGTGGGAGGAAATTTGAATGTAATGAGCTTATGTATGCACTCAAAATATGTATGATTTATCTGTCAAAATGTTTGACAAGAGAAGAGAGGAAGAGGGTAAGGAAAGAGTATACCATCAGCCAAAAGAGGTCTTTGGTTATTAGATGATAGTATTACCTCCATCCTCTCTTTATTGTAATAACTTCTACAACATCAATTTTAATACCATTGCTAGTGTCCTGAAAGAAGAAGACTGAATTATTGTAATTAATATCAGTCGGGGATGTTAGAACGTCATCTACTTCCAGTACTGCTAAAATTATTTTTGTTCTTACTGATTCCGAATTCCATACATTCATTGCGTATCCTTGATACTGTGGTATCTTGTGATCAGGTAAAATTTTCGAAAATTTTTTCGATAAATTTTGGGTTTTATTTAAAAAAAAAAAAAATTATGAGGAGACAATTTTATCAGTCCTACTTCACGTTCATGATTTGAATTTAACTTCCATCTACAGACATATTCGGGAGCTTGTATGTCAGTCAAAAAAAAAAGTCATTGAAGATAATTCGACTGAAAACTTGGCGAAGGATGCCCAAATTAAGGTTGAAATTTGTGTGGAAAGAAGGGCAATATAAAAAAATGAGGCATAAATATCTTAATAACTTTTTATTGAAATTATGTTTTAGTGTTTTCATTGAACCTTAACTCTGAGTTTTAAGCATCCCTGTTTTATCTTTTAGAACTTCCTGCTCATTAATTTGACAGTGTTCAAGAAATTGCAGTTGATTTTAAATCGCTATTTGATTGGTTAGAAAAATACAAAAAAGGGAATCCAACTTTAAACTAGTTCATCCATTTTTTTTTTTTTCCGTTCGAAATGGCTCTTTTATTCCCATAAAATATCTGGCCTAGTGATACTGTGGGAAAGACCAGATTCTGTTTCTCAGCAAAGATAATAAACTTCGTGAAATCATTTCAAAATAATTCTTAAGGTTTAAGGATGCGTTTTTCATCTTCAAATTATGAGTTTTAGCGATAAGAGAAGGAATATGGGAATGAGAAGGGTTGGTAATTACACATTTTGAAAGTCGTTTATTATTAGATTAATTGGTCAGTATTTATTAATCAATACTGCGTGAGATGTGGTTTTCATTTTGATTGTAAAAAGATTTCGTTTTTCCCTTCTTTCTTTTTTAATTATGGTTCATTGGTTCACTTTTTATTGTTCTTCTTTTTTTTTTTTTTAATTATGATTATAACATAGGGCCATCGTTTTCTTATTTTGTCGCCAGTAATTTCCCATACGATCATTGCATCATTTTTTCGTTCAATTTTAATTTGTATTTTAATTCATATCCTCATATTTGTATATCTTATATTCATACGTAATGTATATAATACCTGTTTGACCGGTTCAGATATTTCCTTCCATTGATTAGCCAAACTGATCAGTGTTTCGTGGGAATGTATGATTGTGCTGATGTCGATTTCAAATTGCAGATAAATTGTTAGTGAATCTAATCTAATGCAAGGTTTTTTTCCTCTTAAATAATTGTAGGCTAAATTTACCGAATCTAGTTCAAGTGCATAATTTAAATTTAAATTTTCTCTAGAAATAATATATTCCTTTTTTTGGATGATATACGATATATGTAATTTGAATTTGAAGTTATTCCCGCAGTTGAACGCATAGTATATGAATTATCCTGATTAAGCCCCATATAGTGTGTCTGAAAAAAAAGTCATCTTTGCGATCAAATTTTCTCAATTCTAGCTTTTCCTAGCTTTTTGAATATTTTATAAATTCCATGTTTATTTTCGATTACTGGAAACATTTTTGCCTTGGTTATTTTCTTATTGAACATAAATTCCTGTGCAATTTTCTTGCTTTTCTTTTTTTTAACGAAATAATGCGTGATTTGTATTATCTTTTATCAAAATGATTAAATTTTATGGTACTTCATCGTGTTTTTTTCCTTTTTTTTTTCCCCTCTAAAGCAATGATACAATGTGTTATTTGTGTTAGATTATAAGTAGTAATTAGTAATACTCCTTTCTTGATTTTCTTATCTTTCATATATTACTCTCGCAGTGTTATTTTGGTTGAAAAAGAAAAAAAGGAAGTATTCTAGAGAATTTTGTTATCCTGTACGATTTTCTTTTTAAACATTATCGGCAAATCAATTATCTTTACAGTTACCGTAAATGAAGTATTTACTATGCAAATTGATTGCGATTGAAGCTAAATTGTTCAGATTTCCTAGATTAGCAAAGTAAGTGAAAGAGAATACTTTAATTCTGTTGTAGAAATGTTTTCCGCGATGCTTATCAAAGCAAGAATAGGCTGTTGCAGGAAGAGTGTAAAAGAGGATCGAATTATGGCCTCTGTTTTTTTTTTTTTCCCCCTTTTTCATTCAAAATATCTTGATGGAATACAATTTTTACTAAAATATTGAAGCAGGATAAAAAGAAAAGAAGGAGGAAGGTTGAAAATTAAAAGAGGAAAAAGTTCAAGGTGAAATTGGAAGAGTTATTCAAAAAAAAAAAGTGATGGGAGTGAAATGATATGTACAGTAAATTCTTCGCTATTCTAATTTCACTAATTTATAAGCGATTAAATAAGAATACGTCCGAATTTATTGTTTTCATTTCCATTTTTGTATTAATAATTATTCATTATACAGGTGTTTTAATTATGGGGTAAAAAAAGCTAAAGGTTTAAAGGAGGTGTTCTTGTTTTTGATCATAGTTCCGGTTTTGTTATCTGATGTTTCGGAATATTTAAATTAATAAATACAATTCTTTTTGTGTCGAAATTTGTTTCGAAAAATTATTAGAAGTTGTAATATTACTTTTTTTCTCGAAATTTTGTTCGCTACAAAAGTAAATGATTGAAATTGCTTTTTTATTTTATACAAATCAAAATGATTAAATTTACAGTATTTCGAAATTTAGATTTGAAGAAAAGAAGTAACTAGCAGACTATATTTATTGGTTCCTTCTATATTAACTAATTTTTCAAAAATTCATATAGAAGAAAATCCCCCTCCCCCATAACAATAAATATTTAAAAAAAAAGAAATTGCTGTCAATATATTTAGAAATAGTTTTTTTTTTGTGGGTTTTTTTTCACATCAAAATAACTTGAATAGATTTCAAACTGTCCCAAATCGTATTTTGGCACAATTTAAAAAATTACCTACTCTTTTTTCATTTTTTTTTTTTTTTTTTTTTTAATATTTTTCATGATATTCTAAAATCACTGATTTCTTTTAACGAATTAAATATTCCCTTCTAAATACACCCTTCGTACTTTTTTTTTTTTTTTGAAATGTTCATGATATGAATCAAATCATTTATCAGTTATAATATCTTATGAATCATATACGTTGTTGAATGTGCTTTCGTGATAACTTATGAATTATATTTCCGTATATGTTCCAAAAATTTACAATATCTCTATCATTCGTATCAGTTTAAATATGTCTTTCATATTTTTAATACTATATCAGCCATATATGTTATCAGTTACCTGATGTGTTTTATATTTTTACAAAGGGTTTTCTATTTCTAATAAGTGTAAATTAATTAGCTCCTCGTTTAAAACAACAGCTAGTCATTAATTAATTCATTTATTATCAAATTTCACTGTAAAATTATACATTTTGTGATAATTAATTTGTGTCACTTCACTGTTCATTATATCATTTTTCATTGACTAAATTGAGGTCAGCAAGAAGTGAAGAAATCGATGAAAGATAATGAAAAGTAGTAAAGATGAAAAGGAATTTGAGTAATAATGGAATGTAATTATCGGTAATTTTAACTAATTAAGCAAAGTAATTTGATGATGGACATTGGATTGCATGATATATTTTTATTCTTTCTAAAGTCAATATGATTTAATTGTAAAATTTTGTAAAAAAAAAAAATTTAAAAATTATCTTTTGGCTTTGAATTGGTAGGAACAAAATTTTATTTGGAAGAAATATTTTCCAAAAAAAAAAAAGTCATTAATTATTTTATCCGAATGATTTGTTATGTAAACCGGAATTCAGTAGCATTTTCCAAAAATAATTGCTACCTAGTTTTCCGAATAAATCAAAACTACACAATATTTCACTTCGCATAATTAAAATATCAGCGATAGCAAATAATCCTTATTCGCATTTAAACTATAATTAATAAATACGTTGTCCTCCTTCTTTGTGCTATTCAAAAATTATTTATTTGAATTAATTATTTCAGAATTTAATGCATTATTGCTTTAATTGNAAAATTATTTATTTGAATTAATTATTTCAGAATTTAATGCATTATTGCTTTAATGCAAAAAAAACTGACAATTTCCATTCAACAGTTATAAAACGATGTGTGTTAATTTTTTGCATTTTCCTCAAAATAATCTTACTGCAAATTTTATAAATTATCACAATGAAATTCCCACTTTTATGCTTTATTAATGATATTTCATTATGCTTTATTGTTCCACCAATTTGTCAAATATTGGCTGAATAAGTTGAAATTAGAAACAACTAAATCAAGTAAAATTTTAAAGAAAAACTTAATTTTTATCAACTCAAAATATTCGTTAAAATTTCTTAATGCACCATTGTTCCATCCATTTACTAAATATTGATTAAATTACTTGAAATTAAGACTGATTAAATTGAATAAAATTGGAATAAAAACTTAATTCTTTTCAGTTACAAAATAACCATAACTGAAAGATAAAAAGTTATTGGAAATATTAAATTAAAATATTTCTCAAAATAATTAGTTAAATTAAAGGAATTTGCTATTATCAGCTTACTATTTTATATTACATTTGCAGAACAATTTTGTATTTATCATTCGATTTCAAGAACCATTCCGCGGAATAATTTATAGCGAAAAAGGTTTCCCAAATTGCATCTATGTGAATGCATCAATTCTAACCAAATCATCCTACACAATTAAGGTATTTTATCAAGAAAATTTCCATCAAATCAATCATTTATTTCATTGTTAGAAATGTAAAAGTATGCGAAGATGATTGTCAAGATCGATGTAATTAAAATATTCAAAAATTCGGGTCTCAATTAAATGCAGTTTGAAAATGCATGAATTTTGATTCCAAATTTCCTCTTTTTCTTTCAATGCAACTTCCTAAAATTTTGATGAGCAAAACATTTTAATGAACAAAACAGCAATTAATGTTGTAATAGTAGAAAATGTTTTCAAATTTTCGAAAAGCTTCTCTACTAATGAATCTTGGAAGGACTGATTTAATTTAATTTAAATATATGTATATATGCATATAATCATTAATATATTATGATTAAGAATGAGGATGCGATATTAACTAGTAAAAAATTAGGTTTAGGTATTAGAGGCATTTTTAAAAAAAAGTCTTAATTATCAAATTATTATTTCGGAAAATCTTCCTAGCACATATCAAACAATCATTAAAAGAATTAAAAATTAAATATTGAAAAAGCAGTATCGTGGTTTACTTTTTACAACTGATACAGCATTCAATGGTAAGTTTTATGTCACTCAAATATTCTAATTTTAAAAATTTGATGGAAAAAGCTGAAATTGCAATAATTTAACATGAACGCAATTAATAACATTAGCAAAATTTCTTTCCGTTTTTGGAAAAGTTTATTTTCATTTTGAATCCATCATGATCGCTTATTTTGCCAAATTTTTATCGTTTGCTTTGCACTAATTGTTGAAATTATCAAAATTCTCCTTTAAATTATGATTTAATTGAAATGAAAAAATGAAATGAAAAGACTAAGAGCAATGTAAGGGTGCTGCAACCTAAATTGCTATGTTTAATAATTAATTTCAAGTTTCTCTCAGTCGATCAGCTTTTATTCATTTCAAACTTTGCTTCTTCTTGTTGTTGAAATCACAATGTTAATAATATAATTTTGCTAATGTTTATTATTGACGGATTTTTTTCTGGAGATTTTTTCAAATTCAAAGATTTCTTTAAATTTGAATTCGTGAAAGTTGCAATGCTAATTTTTGGAATGGAATTAAAAAAAAAAAAAAAAAAAAAAAAACTGCAATTAATTTCCACCTTGAAAAAAGAAAAAGAAAACTATAAATGATAGTATTTTATCCGCAGGTACCATTGGATGGATGCGAAACAAGTTATAATTCTGATGGCAATTTAGAGAATGCTATCATTATTCAAGAGAATCCGTCACATATCAGCGAGAGTGATAAGAAATATCTGTTAACATGTGTTCCAATAGCTACAACGACATTTCAGTATACCTTTTTCATATAATATTTAAAGTTTTTTTTTTTTGGCATCCAGTGAAATTATAATTAGTGGTAGCAAAGAAATAAAAAGTTTTAGCACAGTAAGTTAATTAATTGACTAATTGCTAATTTTAGGTATGCTATAAAAAGAGAGATATTTGAAAAAAAAAAAAAATTCAAATATTCTTGTCGTTTTTATTCTTTTTTTTTTTTTTTTTTTTAATCGTATATTTAAACTATAAATGTTGTGAACAATGAGTGTTGCAAATGAAAAAAGTAGTCATTGAAAACTGAAATATGTCAAGGTTAAAAAATTAAGTTTAAATAAGCAGATAAGTGGAAAAACAATTAAATAGAAAGAGAATGAAAATTAAAATTGCTGAAATTTAAACAATAATGTTGAAATTAAGTGAGTAAATTTTAAAAAATGAGTAAATAATTAAGTGAATAAATTGAACAGTTGAGTTAAACAGATTAGTGTAGAGAAAATGCTGAAAATTGAAATCGTTAAAATAAGTATGACAGTAATTAACATAAATTAAAGCTTGAGTAATCAATGATGACGCTAAGTTTATTAATTGCAAACGATTGAAAGGCTTTTTAGTTCATTGGTAGTGATTATTTTGAAGTTTTTGTTTTTTTTTTTTAAATTTAATTTTATTTTTTCATTTCTTAGTTTTTGAATGCTTATTAAGTTTTGAAGTGTTTCAAAGACTGCGCAATAATTAATTAATTGCGAGATTATAACAATCATTCATATAAAGGTATCATTATGTTGCATGCAGCTACTAGTTACAATTAATTGGTTCGCTACCTTTTTAATTAATTTGTAGAAAAGGAAGCTTTTTTTTCTTCCTTTCCAGTAGCCATTGATAGTTTTACTATTAATTAATGCTGATTAAACCCGTTTGTAACAATTTTTTTCTTGTTTCTACCTGTACGCAGCATATTTGTAAAAAAAAAAATTAAACGAAAAGTCTTTTTTTTCCTCGCCTAATTAAGATTATTTCCACCTTGTCAATTAATTAAGCAACAATTGGCATGACAAAATGATCAATTTGTGGGAAAAAAAAAAGGAAAAGGCGAGGCAAATAAAACTTGCCATTCACTTTAAAAAAAAAAAAGAATTGAATTTAAATGAATGGATAAAATTTATTTTTAATAATAATTTGAAAGATGGAAGGGATAAATAAGTTAATATATAAATAAACAAATGAGTAAATCAATAGATCGATCAATAAATAAGTTATTTATTTTAAAAAATAAATGGGAATCAATTAGGAAGTTATGTACAATCAAAGCAAAAATTAGCAAATAAATGTTCCTCCTTAGTAGTATAATTAAGTAAATAAATATCATTCATTGAGTACTTTTATTTATTCACCAATGAGATTCGCTATCTGACACACAAATGATAAAAAGTAATAATTATTCAGGTAGTTTAGTGACATTCCAGGTGTTTATTTTTTGGAATGACAAGTGCTAATATATGAAATGAAATTTCCTCCAGAGAAGGTGATATTTGCAGTTCCTTATCAGAAACAGTCAATTTTGGTGGTATCACTGTAGATAGTCAAGCTATTACGGTAGCAGCAATCAGTGGATCAGGTAGCGCCGATCAGCATCTTCAGTATCAAGTTGAACTTCATAAAGTTAATTTAAATGGTACCTTGCAACCAATTAATGGCCCTGTCTATGTTGGTGATGAAATCGTAAGTAATACAAGTTGTTGCCTGTTTTTTTTTTTTTTTTGATAATTTCGTGAAATAAATTTAATTTTAGAATTACTAATTTATAAAAGAAGTTAAATTCAATCGCAACCTAGTCATGACGAATTTTCACTATAACCATTTATCTTGCTTCATCTGAACAATTTTAACTTATTTAATTTCTCGAAAAAAAAGATAACAAAATGGAATGATCTAATTGGTTGGAAAAATTCGAAATCTGCTTACTTTCGAAGATTTTAAACTATTTTTAAAATTTTGCTTTCATTTTTTTTTCGAGTAATTACACCACCTTTCCATATCGGAAGTAATCATTTGAACTGAGTGAAGTCAAGGTATGTTCAAGATTTGATCCATTTCCGCATGCAAAATCTATGACATTAAGACTAAAATTTCAAAATTACTATTTTAGGTTAGGATAGGAAATGAATTTGGTTAAAAGTCATTTCAGTCGTTAGCTTTTGGTATCGTAAAATATCAGTGAACTGTTTTTATCAGTTAAAAGTTCTTCAACAAACTTTAACGAATAATCAATAAACATTTTACAAAAAAAAAAAAAAAGGAACAAGGTAGAAGGATGCCATAAATGGTAATCCGTTTTGTTAAAAATTTTGAGTATTTAAATCTTCAATTATCAAAAAAGAGATCTTTTTAATTGAATATGATTTATTTGAAAATTTAAAGCAATTTTTGATACTTTATTCAGGCGTAAATGGAAGTTTATTTTTTTATCTCAATACAGAATATTTGATTCCCAAAATGTCTGATTATTCATCACTGTTCGATAATGTTGTAAAAACCGGATGTTAACATTTCGTTCCGGTTAAATCACCATCAACTGATGATTTTGTAGGCAAATTGTAGCATTAATGTTTTCTGATGATATTAAATGATTATCGAAATAATCAGTCGTCAATTTCAACAAATTATAAATTTCACTAATTTTATTAATGTGGTAAATTTTCATAAAACATAAACTTCATCAATTTGATTAAAATTGAAAAGTCAAATAATTTTGCACTTTCGTCAAATTTTGGCATCTATCTAAAATTGCTATCATTTTGGGATGAATTAATGATTGTTAATTATGGATAATTACCAAATGCTGAAATTAATAATAGTGATTAAAAAAAAATGAGCAGTGTTAGCTGATTAATTGATAACCTTTCCTGTTTTCTCTTTTTTTTTAAATTTAAAAATTAAATTATTTTCAGGCTTATATCATTCGGATTAATTCATTGGCAACAGACGCACGAATTGGACATTGCTGGGCACGTGATGCGCAATCAACGTTGCAACTTTCGGATGATAACGGCTGCAGCGTGCAACTTCTTGGTGACGTTTGGAATCATTTTCAACGTCAACAATACGGTAACAGCATCATTTTCCGGAATCGGATTAAAGCGTGGGCTTTTCCAACAAGGTACGTGAAAATAGTGCATTAGAATTTCACGTCAAATCTGATTTTTTTTTTTTTTTTTGAATGAATTAAAAATTTTCATCTAATCACTCATAATATTTTGTAAAATTTAAAAAAAGAAAAACAAAAATGCTGAAAATTTTTTAATAAAACTAAAAGATTTTATAAAAAATTATGTTTGATCTAACGATGTGCAATTCAGAATTTACAATGAAATTAAAAAGAATGGGCCTTTTTTTTTCCTCTCCAGTTTTTTTTTTTCACTGTTTTTTTTCGTCTTGCTGTTTAAAATATTTAAAAAATCTAAAAAATGAAATGCCAAATGAGTTGAAAAAATCTGCGAAATTCAACCACTCATAAATTTATACTTGGAAATATTTTGCTTTCTACATGTTTTCAGAAAAAAAGTTTACTAAAATAGTGAAAATACTCTAAAATTATACGACGATATGGTAGTAAACAAAGATAAACTAGTAAATAAAAGGAATGTGGAAAAAAAGTAAATGATAAATCCTTCCGAAAATTTTAAATGTTTGCCATTTTTTAAAAATTAAAAAAAAAAAATTCCTTTTTTAAACTTAGCAATAAAAATGAAAATTTCATTGATTCATTTCATTCGTTATATTAACTTTTTTCATGTGCGCATTTTCTTTCTCCCGTTTATTTATTGTTATTGTTGTTTACTTTTCCTTACAGCAATGATGTAAATATATTCTGCAATCTTCATATGTGTCACATTACATGTCATCATACACCGTGCAATAATGGAAGACAGCGCCGAAATGTCCGAATGCCGAATGATGTTGAAAATAATGTTATTCAAATTGCAGAAATCAATTTTCATGTAAAAAACAACGATAAAACACTGCAAGATGAAAAGGTTTTTTCTTTTTTGCTTATTGAATTTATTTATACATTGAAATAAGAAATGTCAATTCGTGATAACTTTGGTTAAGTTAAATTAAATAACCTTCACCGTATTTGAGTTATAGAGATCTGCTGTAAATAATGAAATATACAGATAGTTGCACCCACACAATACACATGAACCCACATAATACACATGAACCCATATAGACCCACACTAATCAGATGCACGCTAAAACACACGAACATATACATCCATCTATCAAGCATGGTGCACATACACCCACGCACGTGCGCATTATATATATAGATGGATTGATGTTCGTCAGAATGTTTAGAGACGTGAAATGAAACGTGAACAATTTGAAGTGTATAATAAGACACGCTTCATTTCACGTTCATCAACACTTTTGCATAAAAATAAGTATTCACATCGTATTATCTAGACGTGCTAATTTTTTCAGAAATGTTAGATATAAAATCGTGTGTGTGGGCGTATGCGTGGGTGTGGATTAATTATAAGTGATGACAGCAGTGAGAGTGTAGGAAACGTGTTCGATACTTGCAATATTTTGAAAAGCAGAAGTAAATAAAAGTTGTGAGCGAACTGGTCGAAACGTTGTTTGAATATATTCCAAAACATAAATTGCATATTAAACAGTATGTCTAGTCGCGAAGATTAGTGAGCCAGAAATAGTAGTAGTTGTGGATTAATACAAGTTGGGTTGTTGTTTGGAATCGGAATCGAATGGACAATTCAAATGTGGATACTTGAAATTCTATTATTCATTCAAACTTAATCATTTCCATTCAATCATTCTTCATAGAAGATTTCCAGGATCATTCTGCAATTAAAATTCAACACAAATTCATCGAATTTTAGTTATTCTCATTTCACTGTTATTTTTTTATAATTTATATGCATTATTCATGGGAATTTTATCATTTATTCGTTCCAATTTGACCATTTTTATTCCTTAGATTTTGGGTATTTTACAATTAATTTATTTTCAAGAATTATTCGTATACGATGCACACTGGTAGTTATTTGTTAAATTAGAAAGCCTTTTTAGATTACCCGGATTTTAGCATTGATATGTAAGCACCATTAAAATCTACAGTATAATTTTACAAAGTGAACCAAAAAAGCACTCTCTTCTGATATTATTGCTTATTAATTAAACAAAAAAAAGAAAAGTTTGATTAGTTGTCAGAATCTGATACTGTACTTTTTCTTTTCATAGAAATATTTATGGGATGGAAAAATAACAGTGATACTAAGAATCTTATCTTTTTTTCCCTCACTTTGATCATTCACCCGTTCGATACTCTCTAATTTACAATTAAGTTAATAACAAATTGAAGTAGGTAATTAATCAGTGATATAACTACTTTCTACATTAAGCACGATTTATTCATAGCAAATTAAATTTTAAATTTCATTTCTCTGTCCTTTGTTATGATTATAGAAATTCAAAGATAAGGAATCTTTTTTTCTGTCCTTTAGAAAACTTTTTGTATGGTGTGAAAAATTTTCAAATTCCAAATTTACTAATTCAACACGTAACTTTTCATTCTAATAATAATTAAATTAAATTACTAGTTTCCTTTAGCACTAGTAAAGGATTAATTACTGATTTTTTTATCAACACTAATACAAATGCATGAAATTTTACATTTTAGTAAGTTTGTATGATTCAGAAATTAAATTTAGCAATTTAAAATTGCCAGATTGGGTTAGCACTAACGAATTTTCCGAAATTATGATGGCATTTTCAATTTTAAAATGTTAAATTTCAAAAATTATAAGAATCATTGTATCGGGTGACGTCAACGTTGATCCTTCTGTCCTACGAATAGAAAGTTTTTTGAAAAAAAAAGAAGCCGAAAAATTTTTCCAGTGTTAATATTTCTCGTTTTGCCAAATTTATAAAACTGCGCAAAATCAATCAGCCATGATCAAATTACAATTAGAGTAGATTTCCAATTTTAGCAGACATAGTTTTCAATTCTTTTTTCTTTTTTACTCTCTTTTAGATCAAAAAAATTTGGTAAAAATTTAGCCATTAAAATTTCTACGACGAATTAAAACACATGTAAATGTATTTTTTCTTTTCCCCTTTTAATCCATAAGCGAGAAAAAAAAAAACGTCCCTTTCATTCCCTTTTTTTCTTGTTTTTGAAAAATTTTCCAAAATTATTCTCACATTCTTATTTTTAAAATGTCAAATTTCAAAAATCATATGAACCATCCTCCCAGTGCTGCTGGTTGATCTGTCCAACAAATAAAAAGTTTTTTAAGCGAAAAAAAAAAGGCAAAGGAAGCAATTGAAAAATTCTGTCAGCTTTAATTCATATTTTTTTTTTTCACTAAATTCACGACAGTAGAACAGATTAGAAGTTTAGAGAGGAAGGAGAGGAAGAAAATAAAAACGACGAACATTTTCTGGGATTTCGTTTTTTGACACTAAATTGATTGCTTTTTCAGTGGAATTCTTTTTTACCAATTTTTTAATTCATTGAAATGAAATTTTGTTGTGAGTTTTCAAATTATTTTGTTTCTTCCTTTAAAACATAAAATAATGTTTAGATAATTCTACAATAATAATAATAATAATAATAATAAATAATAATAAATAATAATAATAATAAATGATAATAATAATAATAATAAATAATAATAATGATAATAACAATAATAATAATAAATAATAAAATTCTAACAGTGAATAGCAATATAAAATTCTATAACAAGTAATACAATTTACATTAAAAAAAGGGCAGCAAATATTTGATAAAGAAAATAAAATAGCTTCTTTAAACAAAGAAATTAAAAACAAAAGAAAAATCTTTTATATGCTAACAATGGTATTATTTTGATGCAAGGTAGCGGTGATTCATTTTAATTTTGATTGATAATTTAAAAAAAGAAAAATAATTAGTTGTAAAATAATTATTTATTTTAGGAAAGAAATTTTACAAACAAAAGAAAAAATAAAATAAAACCATCGATATGCTAACAAAAAGTCATTCATTTCTTAATGAAAAAAAAGTAAATAAATAAATTAAATCGACAAACATTAATTTTGCTGAGATAAAATTATGTCTTGATGGAAATTAACTATTTTCTTTGTCTTAATTTTGATTTTTTTTTTTATCTTAAATTATTCTATTTGATTTCTATTTATCTAACCGGTTAGCATCTTTTCAAGCCACATCGAATTTTATTTTCCATCCAATTTTCAGAATTAAACTATTCAAGTTATTTTGGAATGTAAAGATTTGCAAATAAATCCATTCAACTAATGAGCTAAATAAGTTTAAATTTTTTTTTCTTATTCCTGATAGATTTGAAAAGTTATTTTTTAGTAAAAAAAAAAAAAAAAAAGAAAAGAAGAAAAATGGCTTTAAATTTTAAATTTTTTATTTTATTTTTATTTTTATTTTTTTTTTGAGAAAACTTAACTTTAAACTAGCAACATCATTTCTTTTTTTTTTTTTTTTTTAAGCAATTTTTAAACTGCAATTTAGCAACATAATTTAACCGTTTCTCTCCAATCATTTATAATAAATTACTGACTTATTGTTGAATCTAAAAATATTAATTGCAGTTTGTGGAACTTTGACGCATTTAGCATCTGATGAGAAAAAAAAAACTAATCATTTCAATGGATTAGAAAAATTAAAATTAAACGATCAGCAGAAAGAGTGATTTTTTTATCCAAGTTTCAACAACGGAAATCGTTATTCTAACAATTTACATCATTTTCAACATTCTTGTTTATTTTGCAAAAATCACGTAACACGCAACGATTCGGCGTCATTCGTGTTACGAAAAAAACGTAACATATTAATAGTTGCCGTAAATGATATTTATTGCTTCAATCATTTTCAGATTTATTAAACGTGAAACGTAGAAAAAATTTTTTTACTACAACAGGTTCTAGTCTGTTCTTTTCTTCTTCTCTTTTACGAAAATATATATCCAAATGAATTTTGAATTCTGCTAAACTAATCTTCAAAAAAAGAGATACAGTGAGTTCGTGGTGGAGATATAGGAGGAATACGAGATATACCGGGGGATGCGAGAATAATTACGGAAGGTAAGGGGAAAGATGACTTGTGATAAGCTGCTTTCATGAATTTCTTTTTTTGTCACAATTAATCTAATCAGTCAGTTGTAAAAGTAATTAGCCTTACGGTAATTTTTTTAAAATTTTATTCTTTTTTTTCTTTTTTTTAAATGACAAAAAGAAAATCCATTATAATTGCATTTTTGTAGAATTTCGCAATCATTGAAAATTTTTAAATTTTTTTCCTTTTGAAAAAAATTCATTTATGAAAATTAACAGAATAAAAGTGAAAATTTATTCGTTTTTGCAACTTTTTCTCCATTTGGCATATAATTTATACGCGTAATATGTGAATGTCGGAGCTAAAATGATTTTTTCTTTTTTTTTTGCTATCAGATTTATCACTAACTTTTATTGGTTCTTCCGATTTTGTAATCCTGCTGTTTCACTCTTATCAATCTTATCACTCCTATCCACTGAAACGAATGATAAGTGGATGCTAAAGGAGGTAAATAAAGAGAAAAAGTTTTTTTTTTGTTTAAATTACACTAAGAGATGGGAACGAAATTAAAAAAAAATAAATCAAAATCTTGTTAATAGAACTAAATTTAACTGAAATGATTTTTAGTTTACAAAAATTTTTGCTCCCATTTTTTGTACATATCGTTGATGAAATTATTCTGAAAAATTAAAACAAAAAAAAAAATGAGCGATAGAAAAGCAAAAAGAAATGGTTGTTGAGAGTAAAGAGTAAAGCAAATAGGTTAAATGTCATCATTTGTCATTTCGATTTTAATTGCAAATCGTGAAAATTAGTGAATTTTTTTTTTCCTTTGAAAATATTTAAACTTAATGTTGTTGATTGATGATTATAGTGTAGTTTACCGTTGTTCAAGTTGCGTAATTGTAAAAATACTTTTAGATGACCAATCAATGAATTGAGCAAATTGGAAACTGTGCAGTTCATTTATTTGAATTAAAAATTAATTTTATTATTTCGAATTTTCAAATGAAATTTACTTTTCTACCTGAATCCGACAAGAATTATACTTTCGAAACTTTTTTTTTTACTTGTTCCGTTTTCTAGAATTCCAGCAGTACTTATAAAACTGGTAAATTACGGATTATTGAACTGGCAGCAACGAAAAGAACAACAACAATAGCAACAGCAACAACAACAACAACAACAACCACAGCAACAGCAACAACAACAACAACAACAACCACAGCAACAGCAACAACAACAACAACAACAACAACAGCAGCAGCAATAACGAAAGTAGAAATGTTTATAGAAGCATTAAAGCAAATAAAAAAAGTAACTTCATGTCTGGAGAAAAACGTAATCAGTAAATTAACATTTATCATTATGATATCATTTGTATTCATGATTTTTATCATCTATAGACCGTTTTCTGCAGATAAAAATGCAAAATATTACCGGCGTATGATGTGATGAGAATTGCATTGAAGAGCTAATCAAATTTTTATTTTGATGTTTACAGTTCCTTCATTTGCATCCTTCCTTCTTTTCTTTCCATCATCCTTTTTTTCCCTCTAGTTATCAGAATCCACCGAAGCAATTATTTACAGAACTTTTATCACTCATTAACTGGTAAAGTTAATATTTGAGTAAATTAAAAACGGGTAACATTTTTTCGTTTCTTTTCTCCTCTTTTTTTTTCTCTCCTTCTTCTCTTTCTTTTCTTTACTTCCTTTTCCAAAAAATTTTTCATTTTTTTGCTTAAATGAGTGAAATTATCACCATTATTAATAAGAAAACTTTCCGTGTTCTTTTTTTTTTTTTTTTTTCTGTTCTATTTAATTTTAAAGTGAATGGAAAATTCAGGCAAGAAGCAAAATTTTTGCTTACAAATTAATCATAAAATGAAATGATGCCGCAGGGAAATTTGATTTAAAAAAAAAAAAAAAAAAAAGTTAAAATAGATGAAAGAGGCAGAAAACAAGAACACTTTTACCCTAAAATTTAAAAAAGAAAGCCATTCAAATATGTGTTGAACAAAAAAAAAAAAGTTTAAAAGGAAAAAAAAAAAGAAAAAACGAAACAAATTAATTCGATGCAATTATTTGTGTTTCTCATCTTCCACTTCATTATCACTCTCTTCCCTGTTCACTTTTCACTAGATTCCACAACACAACTTTTTTTCATTTTCTTTTCCCACCCTCTCAATTTTGTCTCCTGCCATCCTTTCCCCCGTATCCTGGTATCTCGTACCGCGACACCTCGATATATCACCGCCACACCCATAATTTTCGATTCTTATTCATCCTGCCCCATGGTGTTATCACAGTTTACCTAGCTTCTCATTCCTGTTATCAATTATCACTTCATACCTCCTCTAAAATTTCCCTCCTAATCCACTCCCATTTTTCTTTTTTTTTTTAGTTTAAAATGTGCTAATTTCAATCAAATTATTTCATAATTAAAATTCATTTATTCAAATTACTGTTTTTCAAATTACGGTTGAAATTTTTAAAAACGGGCATATTTTTTTTCTAAAATTTTAATTTTAATTTAATCGGTCCGCCGAAAACTTTAACTACACAAAAAAAAACAAAAAAATAAAGTGAACATTCTTCTCTTCCTCGCAATCATTACTATTATGATTAATATAATATTAATTATGAATGACATTATTATGACCGTGTACCAATATTATCAATATTATATTAATGATAATATTGTTTTATTATTAATAACAATGATAGTCATTGTATTGAAATGATAAAAATAATAATATTAATAATAATAATAATAAGAATGATAACGAATGATGCGGCGAATAGCAACAGGAAGGGAAGAATGCTTTTTCCCTTTTTTAATTAATAAATCAAACAAGGCAATAAGTTTTTCAATTAACAATAATTTTTTAAATAATTCTGGTAACACGTAATTCTTTTAATGAATTAAAAATTATTCTTAATGCTGTTATCACTGTTCTCTTCATTATTAATAATGTGCAGTTCTTTTTAAATTTTTTATTATAAATCCTATTAATTTCTGAATTTAATTTTAATTTTAAAGCGCAATTTCGATGAATTCCTCCTGAGAATATCCGCTTTATCAGTGCAAAATGTTTCATTGATTATATGTGATAATGTATAGTGTTGCAGTATCATATATTTTCACTTTGACGTGTGGTAATAATTTTTCCTTTTCTTTCTGTACACTGATCACTTTAAATCATACAGATCCGGGAAATTATTCGCTTGGACTAAATTTAAAATTTTAAAAAATTCAATTTATAGAAAACAGATTAATTTCAGTTTACTTAATAATATGCCATTTAGTGCACATGCACATTATAAGGTTTCGAGGATAAATGTGTTTTGTTTAGCAAAGATTTGCCTAATCGAATTAAGCATTTCCTTTTTCCTTTTCAAATCAAAATTACCACTTTCAATTATTGACTCGAAATGAACTAATTTAAAAAGCAATTAAAGCTGATTTTTGCAAAATAACTTAGAATAACACATTCTAATTTTCCAACTTTCTAATAGGATATTGAAAGCAAAAATTTTTTCAGCTTCATTCATTTCAAAAATTAATTAAACAGTCATTGGAACTGATTTAGTTAGAGACATTTTCTGTTTTTTTTTTTTTTTAAGTGCAATTATATTTTGAATCATTTTCAAGCTGCTGCGTGTAACTTTCAATTATAGTTTGAACTAAAAAAAAAATTTAGCTTGAAAAAAAAGAAGGGATAATTAACGAAATTATGTTAATTACGAATGAGAAGTCGAATCTTCCGTTTATTTGTTCATTATTTAATTGTATTAACAATATAGTATTATGATCCACCTTATTTCTTCTTTTTCTTTTTTCTTTTTTTTTAGGAAAGAAATTTCTATTTTTTTTTTTTTTTTTTTTGAGGAGAAGGAGAAAATGATGAAAATTTGAAACATTTTAAAATTTAACACTTTGAGATTGTCAATAAAAGAGAAAATTAGAAGCATGTTATAAGGAAATGTTTAATTGTTAATTGATACCTGCAAGGATATGTCAAATAAACAAATATTGCTAATCTAGATTTAACAGAAACTATTAAAACTATTTTTGATAAAACTTGTTTTTCAATTATTTAGATGTGAATTTAAACGAAAATTTTTAATAATAATTAATTATCAAATTCTGATAACGAAATAAATTTACTTTTCTTTCATCAAACATTTCAATGTCATTATTATAGACACAATGTGGTTAGTAACTTGTTTTTGTTTATTAGCAAAAACTTGCTCTCACTTACATTGGCATTAATTTCCATTTCCCCTTCTTCAGTTCTGGAAATTTCAAAAATGAAATAATAGTGATAATGTGATAACAACTGCATTGGCTATAGTAATAGCGCACAATAACAATAGCAATGATGATAACAATACTTAGGATGACGCTAAGAATGTTGTTTATAATATTATTTCATCACAACAGTAAATAACAATTAATATTAATAATAATTTACCACGGTAATAAATAATATAATTGATAATGTTAAGTAATAACAAATGATAATGATTGCATAGTAACAATAGCAACGGTGATAACAATAATTAAGATAACAGTAAGAATTTTGTTAATAATATTGATTGATCACAATAGTAAATAATGATAATAATTCACAATAACTTACCACATTAAGTTATTGTGATGGCAACTGATATTGATAAGAAATTACAATAGCACCAGTCCATGGCTGATAATTAGTAGCAATGATTAGAAATAATGGCTACTAATAAGAATCAATCATTATTAATAAGGATTGAAAATAATAATTATTACTATGAATCACAACAACAACAACTAATAACATTATTAATAGCAATTCTCTATAGTTTAATAAAAATCAAATATATTGGCAATGACAAAATGGTTAATAGTGATCAAAATGGTAGTGATAATGATCATCATATTGTTTAAAGCAGATAAAAATATAATAATTATCAGCAAGAAGAAGTAACAATAATTTGGATTGCAACAATAAGTGTGCCCTATTTTTCGAGAAATAAATGTATGATTAATTTAAAGAAAAACAAAAAACTTTTCATTATTTGTACTTTTCAATTCTGTAATAAATGCATCAATGCCTTTCTTTTTTTTCTACGAACAATGAATGATTTGTTAAAATTTGTAAAAAAAAAGAATTTTATTAAATTTTATTTGAATTATTATTTCTAATAATCTAATAGTTACAAAGAGAAAAAAAAAAACAATGTTTCAGAAATAATTTTTAGAAATGAGAAAAATAAATGGAACTAATCAAGAATAAAACGAAAAAAGAAGAGAAACAAAAGAGAAATAAATGACTGGAATTAAATTTCTGTTCGAAAATTTGCCCTTTCCAATTAATAGTGTTTGTCTCAAATGTCAACTCTGACCTTTGCATTCTTCCGCTTTTTTTTTTTTTTTTTTTTTTTTTTTGTTGAGAAGAAAGAAAAGTTTGCAACTGCAAAAAGTCATCAAAAAAAAAATGCTTCATTTTATTTTATTTTTTTATTCGGATTTTTTTCCCCTTANTTTTTTTTTTTTTTTTTTTTGTTGAGAAGAAAGAAAAGTTTGCAACTGCAAAAAGTCATCAAAAAAAAATGTTTCCCCTTACTTATTTATATAATAACTAAAAATCAAAACACAACCAATTATATTCGCTGCCATGGGAAATTTTAATTCGAATTAGCGAATGTTATTCCTTCTTCTTTTTTTAACGCTACTTGGTGAAATAATAATTATGCTGTGAAGTAAATAATTTAAAATTTCAATAAGTCATTTTTTTTTTTTTATAAACGAATGCAATGGGACCAATTTTCTAGCAAATATTTTGAATGATTTGACGAAATAAGCATGCAAACAGAAGGTAAGTGTATCATGTGAAAGAAAAAGAATGGAAAAAATTTTTCATTCTTAGCTTTTTTCATCCTCAAAAAAAAAAAAAACTTTTTTTTTTTTTGTAACTTTCCATTTTTCCTCACTGTTATATTCGCTTCCATTTTCAATACTTTTATTTTTCAATTTTCACTTTTCCTGTTCTATTGCATTTTTTTTTAGCCTTTTTTTCAGAAAATAATTTAAAAAAAAAAAAGTTCATGTGTATATATTTTATATATATGAGAGTCAGTGTTATTATTTATAGTGGTTCAGATTTGTGCTCAATATATTTTATATTTTGTTGTATTGCATAGTAGTCATTCTAATTAATTGCTGCTTGTTTTGCACCTATATTTTTATCATATTACATCATATCATATCATTATATAGCATTCATATTGCGCCTGTATTTCGCACAATCTGTAAAAGAATTTATTTAGAATTCAAAGCTTTCGAAAAAATAAAAAATCTCCCGCACCAAACATCAAAGCGAACAATTTCTTTTAAATCAATATTAATTGTCATTTTTTTTTTTTTAAATTCCATACATATGTATATATATATATACCAATCATACTTTCTCATTATCATTTGTTGTGTTTTCCTTGTACTTTACAGTAGCTGAACACTTTTTTATTAATATTTTATCATTATCTTCAAATCATTATTGATAAGGCAACACGACATCATTATTAATTCTTTTCACCTATTATAATATTTCAAATAAGTTGCATTTTTTTTTCCTCATCATTTCATGTATTTTATCGCTATCGAAAATAATCGTTATTTCCTTCCAATCATTGACTGATAAGGAAAAAAAGCATTATTTCATCTTTGATAGGTGAGGAAAAATGGCATTAACCGCTGATATTATCAACTGTTNAAAAAAAAAAAAAAAAAAACGAATGTAGATTTTTTTCAATCGTTTGTTATCAAATTAATCAAAGCGAGAAAAAGGCTCATGCGTGTAATTGATAAGCAAAACATTTGATATTCCACCACTTTCTTTCCATTTTTCTTTTTCTGAAATGATTTTGGAATTTTCGTTTTTCATTTCCAGTAAGAAATTAACAGATTTTTCTTCTTTCTTTCTTATTATTGTTTCTTTTTTCTTTTCTTTTTTTTTTTGAAATAATAATTAAACGTCAACAAGGAACACATTAACATGGATGAAATGTTGCAAATGATGATGAAAGATGAAACTATTTTATTGAGAACTTTAAAAACAGGAAATATTATCTGAGATGTACCATAACTAACAAAAATATGTTATATGTGCTTAGAGGGAGTGAATTTTACGGCACTCATTTAATATCAAAAGATCATATTGAAGAACTGTGATCAGAAGACATGATAAAAGTGATAAATCTGCAATGGCGTTTATCACTAGTTAAAATTACGCAATCCTTTAATCGTTAAGCATGACGCTTTTAGCAAATGCGTAAAATGTCTTTATCTGATTATTAATGGTAACATCTGCAAAATGGATCACTAATACTAGGGCTATTGTAGCTGTATCAAATACGAATATAGAATTAAGAATGCAATTATAATCATCAATATCATCATTATTTTCGTTATCATCATTTTTAATTGGTCATTTTCATCACCACTGTTAGAATTCATTAGCATTGGAAAGCCTCCCCGATCATCATCATCATC
>RCAB01000548.1:0-39573 GCA_003640385.1 Setaria digitata | reverse complement strand
ATATATATATATATATATGAAATTTTTTTTTTAAATATATATATATATGAAGTTATTTTAATTTATAACTTATTGCAAAACTGTCCCACCGAAACCAAAAGAATACCAATAAATAATATTTTTCCTTTTTTCTTCATTTTAAAAATTTAATAAAAATTTCAAACTAGTAAAAGAAAACAAAAAAAAAACCAAATAAATAAAACAAAATAGTCGCTGTAATCTAAATGCATTAAATTTGCTGCACAATTGGGAGAATTTCTTAAAAATAAGTATTGATGTAAAAAAAAAAAAAAAAAATTTCAAACACTGGAAAAAAAAAATCAGTCTCTGTATCGTTCGATTTATCATTCTGTTAAATTTGATTATTTCAGTGCACCAAAATTCAACTTTCTCTTTTATTTGTTATTATATAATACGAACTTTAGCAATTATTTTCAAAGTTCTTGTTTAAAAGTGGCAGCAACATTACTGATTATTGCATGGCTTCATTACTTAAATTAACCAATTAAAAATATACCAATTCTCAAACTTCACATCTAAGAATTTGAAATAAAAATTTTCTTTATTGGAAAAAAAAAAAAGACAAGAAAATAATAACAATTCAAAACATTTAAAATATACCGCATTAAAAGTATCATTTTGGTTTCTATCTGGTTTTAATTAATTAATATGAAATAAAATTAATTACAGAGAATGTCAAGCTTTGAAAATTTATTACTCTTTTATAAATTCAAATTATGTGAGAAATGAAAAAAAAAAAAAAAAAATTAATACTAACCTGATCAGTAGCATCTACAGATGCACCAGCATCTAACAATGATTGAACACATTCAGCATGCCCACGAGCCGCTGCACAATGTAAAGCCGTCTCATCATCCTATGATCATATCACTTTTATCAGAATTTTTTTTTTTTTTTCTCTCTCTCTTTTTCCTTTTTCTCTTATTAATCAAAAATTTTTGAAAAAAAAATCTTTTGGGAATTTATTTCTTTTTTTTTTTGAATAAAAAGGAAAAAAAAAAAGCAAAATTTTAAAATTGTTTGTCACTTACAACTTAAATGCATAAATTTACTGAATTCTAACTTGGACACCAATATGCTCTTCATTTTAAAATATAACAAAACTAAAAAGCATGCATATAAATAGAGAGAAAAAGAAAATGCACAAAATGGAGCTTGTAAATGCTGACAAATAAATGTTTGTTTGTTTGTTTTTTTTTTCCCCTTGTTCTGCTCTCGAATTTCTCGAGAAGAATATGCTAAATATGTAAATATGGCTCATTGATAAAATAAGCCTAAACAATAAAAAAAAGAAAAAAAAAGAAGTCCTTTGATTTTTTTTTTTTTTATGACTTATATAAGTAAGAAATAAAAAGAGTAATAGGCTAGCTATGCAATATAATTTGTATGAGATTTGTGTAATTTCCTTTTCTCTTTTTTTTTTTCGTTAACTACAAAAAATTTAAAAATGCATGCGACACGATATATCAAGATATATCAATTATTCACTTTTTTCCTTTCCAAAATTTTAAATAAAAAGAAGGAAAGCGAGAAAAGGAAGCAATTCTAAAATTCGTTCTTTTTTTTTTCATGTAAAAATATCTAAAAAAAAATAAAGTTCCATTGAAATCTCAGCTTATTTGGATGAATTATTTAATGGAATAACACTTTCTACAACACTGAATTCCCTACTGATCTATTAAACAAAGAGCTATAAAAATATTTTTGTTTGTATTTTAATCCGATATTATTATATTTTTTCATTCCAAACCATGAAATATCATCATTTACTTTCATTAATTTTAGCTCATTAATATATGGAATTTATAAAATTACGGACAGAAATTTTACTACCATATCTTTAATAATCATTACTATCACATACTACCACCACGGCTTCATCGAACACTACCGTTAATTGGTCGCAGTAATTAAATTATAAATTAATCATTTAACTATCTAAGACTATTTTCCTGCTAACACATGAAATCATTTATTTTGAATAATAAAAGAAAAAATTAAAAAAAAAAAGTGAAAAAGGAGCCTATTTTTTTGTGACAAAAACCAAAAAATTCACATTTGTTCGGTTTTTTGGCCTTATAATTTATTACTTATCCATTTTACTAATAAATAGTTAGGTAGAGACAAACAAAAAACCAAATAAATGAAGAATTTTGTGATTTTCATTATATCAAAGATATAGTCGAATAGATTTTACCTGCAATAGGATACGATAGAGTCAATTATTCTCTTCCTCTTTTCCTATGTTAACTTCAAAAAATAGAAAAAGAAAAAATTAAGAATTTCAAACTTAATGATACAATCTTAAATTCGTCCAATTTATTAGTTAAATAAAATTCGGTGAAATTTCAGAAAAAAAAAAGGAACTAAAATTATTTGGTGACGAAATTTTCTTTTTTCTGATGATTTCTGTTTTACATCGTCTCATTTATTTATCTTTTAGTATCAAATATCTATCCAAATATTAACTAAGGTAAAATAATGGAATAAAACTATCCTTTTCAGGATAAAGATTTAAATTTTTGTAAACTACACAAACGGAATGAAGTGTGAAATATTACTTGAAGTAAGATCATAGATGGAACTAGAAGAGAGGAATTTGAATGGCATATATTCATGCATTCCAAACAGACTAGACTAGACTAGGCTAGTGCATTAATAGCCGGTGAATTTGAAACATATTTGATTTGACTGTTCTTGAGATCTTTGATTCACAAGTAAAACAAAACACAAATTTTAGCATAATATTCAAACTGGAAATGACAATCGAATTTGAATTCTTCTCAGAAAAAGAAACCTTATTTATTTTGTGAAACTCTCCCTACTGCTAATTACCTAAATCTGTTAATTATCTAATTCCTAGTAATAATGGTGAGATAACAAAAAAAAAAGATAAACGAGAACAACAACAATACAACAATTACATTGCCATGCGAAAAAAAAAATGTCACTTAACTAACTTTTCACTGGTCAAGGCTAAATGAAGTAAGAGATAGTAAATGAGGACAATCAAACGAAAAATATTCCTTCATGAAGAGAGAAAAATGAGGACATTAAAATGATTTTCATGAAATTTTTTTTTTTTAATTCGAAGGAATTTTTCAAAAAAAAAAAAAGCAAAAATCTTTAATACTGAAAAGTTGTAAAAGTTTATTTCAATAAGGGAGAAAAAACTACAAAATGCGACATTAATAGCATTAAATGACTGAATTATAAAAAAAAAAAACGATTTTAATTTTTANAATTATAAAAAAAAAAAAAAACGATTTTAATTTTTGATAGGAATCATTTGAACAAGCTCACCTCCGACCCGCATTTCAATTATTTCTTAAATTTTGTCTGTTTTTAATTGAAATTCAGAATGTCGAAACAAAAGAATTCCTCCTTTTCTTTTTCGTTCATTAAAAATTAATCAATTAAATCAGAAACTTAAAAAGGAAACATTCGATAAGGATGAAATAAAACGAATAAATTTGGTCCTTTAAAGACTAACCGTTGTTGAACCACAATACTGTTCCCAGTCTTGATCCATATCAGTGATGAGTGAAATAAATTTCGTTGTAACAGGTGTTAAGCGTGAACATGGAAATGATGATGATATGGTATTATTAATTGACATTAGCTTGATTTATTGATTTCTCGAATAATTCTTGATTGATGAAGTGATCCGTTTTGTGATTCACGCAGCAAACATATGCAATAAGATGCATTGTGATAATGGAATCACTATCATCAGTGCAATTAGTGATAACTGCTAAGCATCGAAATGTGATGCAAGATTTGCGAAATCAATTCAAGCTACAGCTACTGGATTATTGAAATCCACGAAGGCACTCAAATTATCGTTTGTAACAACTGATGATGCGTCCAGGAGACGAACAGAATAAAAAATATCTTATTGGTGATGGAATGGGTGATGTTGCACTGATGATTACGGATGAAATCGTTGATTTCTGTAGTTTAATGTTGAGAGAATAGCGTTGTTGTAGCAGTAGTTTCTGGTTGTTGTAGCAGTATTAAAGCCTAAAGTATTGGTATCAGTGATGGAAAATTATCGTCACCATGGTGATATCCATCACGACCATTGCTATAATTCATTTTCTGGACATTCATTATACTCCCTCCAGGCTATGTCGAATATTACTACCATTTTTGATATGAAAACTTATCATCGTTTATTTGTTTCTCGAAAAGTTATCCAACCAATGATACGCATCATTATCACCATTATCATCATCATCATCATTAATGGTACACGATGAGATTTTATTACTAGATGATGATTAACACATATATCTGTATTATAGTAAATCATATCCAAACTGGATAAAAAAATTTTTTTTGCAAATGAGGAAATTTCACTTTGAAAAATAAAAATTGTTGCTATTTTAGGAAAATAGATAATTGCTGTTGAAATTTTAAATAGTCAAAATATTCATTTAAAAAAAATATACAGTCAAAAACAAATTTTTCGCATGTTATTTGGTATAGCAAATAAGATTGGAGGAAAGGTATGACAAAAATGAAAAGAAAAAAAAAGAAAACAAGAATGCATCCAATTATTTTTATGAATTTGATAATATTCAATTTTAGTAAGCCATAACAAACTAATAAATTAATACAGCAAAAATTTTTATTAAAAAGGAGGAAAAAAAAAACAAAACAAAAATTGAATTAATAGTAGAGTAAGTAGGCAAGAACCGGAAATGCTTTATTTAATGGATGAATAAATGAAATGGAACATATCGATACTGCGAATGGATACAAGGATATGACAGCCGATAAAGCCGATAATAGTGAAACAACCGGGAAATACGACAATCTGCTATGAATAATTGATAAAACTAACAACAAGGACGACCATTTTCATACTCTTCTTTTACCATTATTAAATTGAAGGCAAACCGGTACTATGAATTAAAATTCATTCATGAATTGGAAAATAAATACACAAAATAGCAATAACGTTAATGAAATTTTTGATAAAAAAAAAAATCAGCCTTTCATTGATGGAAATTTTAAAATTTATGTATATGTAATACATGTGTACTGTTTGTTAAAATCTCTCCTAATAATGATATTAACGGGTAAATAAGGAGCAAAACTGATATAAGCAAAACCTTACTGGATGTCGAAAAATAGCATAAAATGAAAGGATAAGAATGCAATGAGCTTAGAGTTGGAGAAATTTTTATATGATGCAATGAATAATAAATTTTTATATATTGATGGATTGATGGCACAGTCAAAAAAGATGGAAAGTAAAGTGTTCATCACTAGTATTATCAAAGACTGAGTATTTGATGGAGGAGAAAGGAAGGATGGTTTAGATTTTTAGTTATAAATGTTTATCATAAAAAGGAAGATAAGAAAACTTTTCTCGGTTAAATAAACGACAAATTCTTATAATTGATAAACTATTAAATATCTTTACATCTAGTTGCTATAGTTACATGTCATTTATGATTATCAGTAACGAAATGAATTGAATGTTTCGCTAAATTTTTATAATTGCGAAAATTAAAAATTGCAGGACAAAAAAGTGAAATTTCATTCTACCATGTCAACATTACTGTTTTACCGTACGACGAGGGATGATAAATTATCACAAATACGCTTTATGCTCGTGTATGTCATCATTATCGCTTCATCACTAGGAATGAAATAAAGAAAAATTGCTGATGACAGTATCATTATTATTATTTGATTAATATGGATGATAATAATGCTTACTTGATGTTTATTGGCATAATTATGCGTATTATTTAAACTTTAACTAAGAAATACCTGATATACAACGATTAAAATGTAATGTTTGTTATTACTACAGTAAGATATAATTTCTTAGTAATACCTATCTAAATATTTCTGAATTTGAAGCTTAAAAGTATAGACTTAGTAATCAGTAAGGCAAAGGAATTGATTATGTCTTAGCTAGAACGACAAGCCTTCCTACAAAGGAAAAAAAGGCTCGTTGACTTCGAGTTCTGATGCTATCCAAACAAGTAAATTAAGAAGAGAAGAAAATTTTTCAAGCTATTTATTAATACATTATATCAAATACATACCTCATAGCTAATTTTTAATGAAAAAGTCATCAAAGTTCTTTCACACAAAAAAAACTAAAAAAAGGAAACAAAAGTAGTAGTTAAGAATAAAAAAAAAAAAAAACAAATTAAACTTTAGGAGAAAAAAAAAAAAAAACATCAGATGAATAGTGTGTAGTTAGATAATTCAAGGAAGAAGTATAATGGATGATGCACAGCAAATGGAAACGTCTGAACGGAAATATTGAAAAAAACTGGAAATTTTTTTTTTTAGAGAGTCATTACAAACTATTCCGAAGGGAATTCAGTCTTGGTCTACTTTATCCTTTTGCATTTTCTTCATCCAGCATCATTCATGCAAAAAACTAAAACCAAACGTCAAACAAACAAAACTAACAATTAATTCATAAGATTTTTTTTTTTCCTTTTCTTTTTTTTTTTTTTTTTTTAAGGAAAAAAAAAATGGAAAAAAGAAAAATTTTCATCTGCTCATCCAAAAGTTTTCTTTTCTCTTTTTATTTGCAGTATTCATTAATCAACAGGAAATAGACGTACTATAACAATTCATGTCAAAGTTTATATGCCAGTTTTCGAAATTATATCTAAAAAGCTTTTCATTCCGAAATTAATATCTTTTCAAGCAGGATGATTTCACACATAATTCGTTTGAAATTGCTTTAAAAAAGAAAAACGTTATTCCTTTAACTTTTTAAAATGAAATATTCCACTTTTTTAATACTAAGGTTGTCAATCCTAAAATTTTAATGTTCGGATAATTAAAATTCATGAAATTTAATATATTACAATTAACATTATTAGAACGGAATGTAACTAATACAGATAACTATCAAATATGAATGAAGAAAATGTAATCAAGATAAAGAGAGCATTTTAGATGGAAAATTAAATGGGTTTAATTCTACTTGAAATTTTGTATAATTTGTACAAGTTTAAAATATAACACAAGTTATATTATATATCGGGCTGGACTACTTTTAAAAGAAGTTACAAGATCTAAAAATTAAGAATTTATTCGACGGCTAATTACTACTAATTTTTGAATGAAAAAAGTCAGCTTATGACATAAAGTTTTGAAAGATCCAACTTCTTCCTCTTATCATTGCTCTTCATTTATATTTTTTTAAAGTATACGAAGGTTTAAGCATATATACAAACTATCTTTATTTTACAAAACAGTCAAAAATTTAATGGAAACTGACAAAAATCCTAATTTCAAAAATAAATTTAAAAAAAGTCAAGGTTCTTGCGCTCTGAGCAATTACAAGTTAAAATTTTTCGGTTTTTCAAACACTAGAAGCAGAGAAAGTAGTAGCCCAAATGAACAAAAAGAAAAGGAAGAAAAAAAAAAAAAAAAATCAGCAAAAATTAGTTAATTATTCGTTACTACCGAAAACAGACCTGATTTTTAAGATGAAGAGGTGGATTGAATCTACAAATTACACTGAGAAGTGCTGCATAGCCATGCCAACTTGCGATATGCAATGCTGTTTCCTTATGCTATAATGGTATTTTAAAAAGTAAAAGTAAAAATAAAAATTTTTAAATTATTCCGTTTCCTTCCTAAAAAGAAAAGTTGAAAAGGCTTCATTCTGAAATCTATTTCGATAACTATTGAAGAAATTTTACTTTCAGCGGAAAAAATCAGGAGAAAAAAAATGAAAGAAGACCTCATCTTGAAGTGATGGATCAGCTCCACGTTCCAATAATAATAACGCCGATTCAAGCTGTGCATAACGCGTTGCGACATGAAGGACACTTTCTTTACTCTGTAATATTTCAATAAATTCAATATCCATTCATCTAATAACAATACCTCAAATTCGTAATGCCTCTGTTCATTATTTCATTTCATTGCTATTAAAATATCTCTCATGAAGAGAGAGATCTTCAACCTATTATTCTTGTTAAATAACAAACTGAAGTAAAATCTTCAGTAAAAGCCATCAGAATATGATAAATCTTAAACTGTAGCAAGATTTATGTTCAAGAAAAAGAAAAATCATATATCAAATCGAAGATTTCATTTCTGAAAAGCGAAAAATATACCTGAAGAATGTAATTTCTGTTAATTGTTAATGTAATTTTTATTATAACTATCAATTTATTTAATGATTAAAGGAAGAAACCTTATTGATAGCATTAACATTAACATTTTCCTCGGCCGTAAGATAGCCAACAATATTTCCGTGACCATTTCGTGCAGCCCAAAAAAGTGGCGTATCGCCACGTCGATCACATGCATCCAGTGCAGCACCTTTCATATGCAAGTAATGTACGATATCAAATTGTCCTGCACCTGCAGCCACATGCATCGCTGTTTCACCCATCTAAAGCACTCCTGATAACATATCATCATATCAGTCTCAATTTTCATTTCTGATAATATTGTCTTTATCAGAGTATTAAACTCTGTATGTCTGAACAGCATTTTTATTTCTTAAAGGGTAAAAAATTCTATTAAAATGTTTCGTTTTACAAGAAAAGAATTGTGAAAAATATAACGATAAGCGATAATGATAAGCGGCAAATAGCAATAGGAAAATCTTCGCTATAATCATCATCCATATTGATCTATAAATCTTACTCGATTGGCAATATTTAAGTTGACTCGATGTAGTACAGCCAACTGATCAAGTCCGGCTAAATTACCTTCTTCGCATGCAATTAGCATTGCTGAGACAATTAATTCTTCCTGCAATACAAACTTTATTAGTACGTTAAGAGGAAGTAAATCACGATATCAGAATAGTGTAATGCAACAGAATGATGATGCAAAGATACAAGTTACCGAAATTATGCAAAAAATAATGAGACCAAGGAAACCGACAGTCATTTTAATTGCTTCAGAATTGAAGTGAATTACAAATTTCAATAAAAATTTAAAAGCTTCCTTAAACGATATATCACTATAAATTATGGCTAATGTGTTAGTGGATGTATCCAGTGATTAGGCTAATCTTCTCATCTACTGCTCCGTACTGAAACATGAAAAAAAAAAAAAAAAAATTCATCAAAAAATTATGTCTTTTTAAATCAAAAATCAACAACTATGCAGAATAAGACTTAATTTGATTCAAAAAAAAAAAGAAAATTTCCTATCTGTCAAATATACTTTCTGCAAAAAGAAGATGAATGAAGAGATAAAAAAAAACTACTACCGTTCTGCTCTTTAGCAATTACTGAAATTAATTAAATATTTCTTCCGCACAAACAGTACGCATAAAATGCAAACAATGGAAGAGTTTATTGCTACTATTCAGAGAGATTCATGACAACTTCAACATTACACCTTCTCAATCTAGATATTTTTCATTTCACTTCGATTTGATGATCATAACAAACAGAGAGTACAGATGCATATTGATTACCTAACTTATCTAATTTTTAAACTTTAAGCAAGTCTTCAAAACTTGCTAACAACTAATCTTTTCTTCCTATTACAATAATTTTTTTTGACAACAAAAATCTTATCTTAATTTATTCATTGCACTAATTTCATTAAAAAGAATTAATTAAGATAGTCGGCGGAAAGTTATCAATTTCTGTCATTCATATAAAACTTTAAAAGGATTAATTCAAAGCTTTGCACCGAAAAAAAAAAAAAGCAATAAACTTACAGGATCGAACCGTGAACTGACAGATCGGCCAGCTTCTAAAGCTTTTCGTACGGCGGAACGTGCTGCTGCTGTCATCTTATTACAAACTATTACAATATCTACTGCTCTCTGAAAATACTCTGTATTTTACATTAATTAGCAATAATCTAAAATTTAAAAAAAAATTGAGAAAAAAAAAAGAAATTAAAATGAAAACGATTGAAAATAGCTTATCATCATATACATTCATCTTCTGAATTTCAGATCCGACAAAAATCTTCGAGTGATCAGGAAAAATAAATAAAGCATAATAAGCCGAAAGCAAAAATAAATGCATTATCTGCATTGCAAGATTTTTCCTGAGAGAAAAAAAAATAATTCCTAATTAATGAAAGAGTACTAAATCATATGAACAGATCAGTGGACAAATGAAAAAAAAAAAAAAAAAAAAAAGTGGAATGAGACGAAATTCATGTTATAGATATAAGTTGAGATGTTAGGAGAAGTTTATAAATCGATAATTAGAAATGCTGGATAATCTTCGATCAAATTTTGTGAAATAAAATAATATTGCACAAAAAACAGAATGCTCTATGATGACTTATAGTAAATTAGCAAGTGCTGTTTCGCACTCCTCAAATTATATGTGGAAATTTCCAAGGACAATGAGAGAAAAATGATTTTTCTTTTTCACTCAAAAAAGAATTAAGAACTCAAATAGACTTTGTAAAGAAATTAAAAAAAAAAAAAAACAGAGATTGAAGCTACAGGAGGTAAAAGAGAAGTTATGAAAAGTCCACTTTTTTTTTGATCACCATAATAACAATTTCTGCGCAAAAATTTCATAACATAGAATTTCCTAACAATCAAAAGGAAAAAAAAAAAAAAAAAGTAACACCAAACAGGTCAAATGTCCCAGAAAACCTAATCTTGGAGAGTTGAAACTTTTGAAACAAAAGGAAAGAGTCCGAGAAACTAAGAAAAAATACGGCAGATTATCTTTTAAAATAATAACAATACAAATATTAATGCCATTATCATGCAACAAAAGGAAGAACAATTGAAGATTTTCTTTTCTCAACCGCTTTCAAATGATTTCATGTTCGTTTTAACAGATATTTGACTTAACAAACAGTGACTTCATCTTAAGTCCAGTATCACTTTTGGTAATTCACTGTTTTTTGGCTAGCTAAAACTGCAATTCCATCTTGAAAAAAGCGATCACTTCAGGTATGTCAAGTGCTATTTAAATTTCGGTTAAATTTAAAAAAAAAAAAAAAAAAAGGACAAATTTAAAGTAGATGATTACACTTAATTGTGCCGTATGAAAGTGCATACGAGCCAAATATGCTGAGTTATTTCCATGACAAACAGGACAAAAATCAAATACCAAAAGTATATAGTAAAAAATGATAACAAAAAAAGAAAAAATGGTAAATTAATAAATGAATATGATAAAAAAGAAAAGAGAAAGATATGACAGTGATATAAGAAAAGTAGGTAGGATATAATAATACTACGATTATGCTATTCATTTTCAATTCAAAAAAAAAAAAACTAATTTAAATTTAGATTTCAAGATATACCCTCCATCTCAAGCGCACTTTAAAAGAGCGTATCTGAGCCATTGAAATCATTGAATGTTGACGAATATCATTTGTAATTCCATCGGGCTGCAACAAGAAAAAAAAAACGAATATTTAGTTCAGGCAAATATTGTTTCATAACAAAGTAATAGCTCAATTAAACTGCTATCGAAATATGTGACGTGGATAGGGACTTTCATTTTCAACTTAAAATTAAGTCTTAATTTTAGAAGTTCGCATCTCATGACGGAAATGGGCGAAAGAGCCAATTTAACACCAACTTTACTACCTATCTATCTCTACTTGTCATTTTCAGTTATATTTATCATAGCAGGCAAGTATTTAAAATATATTTAAATTTTTCTTCAGTAACAATGAAAGTCTTTAAAAGAATGATAATAATTCTGGCAAAGATTCGTTGTTTTTTTTCATGTTCAGTTTCTTATTCAATCTGAACGAATAACTGGCTATTTCCAATGGAATTAATTAATTGTATATATATAATTTCGTGTATCTATCGAAATATTATGAAAAAAAAAAAAAAATCCACTACATATATAGTCTGTTTTTTTATCATATATATATAATTTATATTAATTTTTTAATCATATATATGATAAAAAATTAATCAGTAGCATATTAACAAAACTTTCTTAATCCTCGGGAAATTTAGCATATAAGTAAAATTTTGTGTATCTATAGAAATATTATGAAATATATGACACTTTCAACAAATTCTTCTGAATAATTAAAATTCGTGATTAATCCTTCAAAGAAGAACAAAACTGAAAAAGAAAAAAAAAAAAAATATTGTAAATGATAACTATCACAATTTTCGCCGAATAAAAATGAGAAAAGTATCATTCGTAGAAAGGAATACCTTCCAACTATTGCAACAAAATAACTTGCCATTAATCAAAATGAATTTCTCGAGAAACATTAGGAGGATTTTCTTATAAAAACTTTTATCAACTGAAACTTGCTAAAAACCATTTAAAAAATAAGAAGAAAAAAGCATACGCCTCGAATCCAAGGATGCCTAAGGCATTCATCAACTGTAGCACGTTTACGCTGATCTCGAACGAAAAGGCGACTTATAAAATCTTTTGCATAAGGTGAAATATGTTCAAAATAACGCTCGCTGAAGTGATAATTTACAGCTGATATATTGACAAACGTTTCATCACGTGTCTCACCTAGAAATGGTGAACCACCACTTAGCCTGAAATAAAAATTTTATAAAAAAAAAAAGAAATGAAAAGATGACGATATGTTGGGAAAGTGTTAAAGGCCATACACTTATCATTAAGATAATAAGAAATTATTATTATACCTTTTGCAGCAAACAAAGTTAAACAGCGAGAATGCAAATATATTAGAAAATTAATAAAAATTTCTTTTTTGGCTTATTTTTGATGATTTTTAAAAAGACTTTTAATTTTCACTTAAATCAAAAAATGGAAAATCTTTGTTTTTTTTTTTCCTTCTCTTTTTAAAAAAATTCTACCGAAAATAAAAAACAACGTACAATATGTAGGTAACAACGCCTAATGCCCACATATCAGTGGCAGAAGACAAAGGTTCATAATTAACAACTTCTGGAGCTAAAAAAGTAATTAATTAGCAATCACTAAGAAGAGAACGAAAAAAATTATTATCATTATCATTTTTTTTTTACTCAAAAGCTGATAAATTGAATGTGCTTACAATGCTGATCGAAAAGTGATACAAGGGGTGATTAAAATATAGCAGCAGAACTAATTCCACTACATAAGTTAGCATAATAAAATATGAAATAAGCAAGCTATGGGCTTCAGCCTAATAATCTAATATTATCATTCAAATTTAAGTACTCCAGTTCTAATTCTAGAAAACACAAAAATCTGTTCCTGAAATTCATTTGAAATATCATCTGTTGAATAAGTGGCGAACCGAAATAAAACTCGCAATAAACTAACCGACAAATTCAGGCGTTCCTATCATATCTTTAACAACAGTACCCGGTAAAATTCTCCTTGAAAGACCAAAATCAATCAGTTTAATCTTCGATTCACCCCTCTTCTTGAGCATCACATTTTCTGGCTATAATAAAATTTATACATACATTTTCCTTTTTGTTTTTGTTTTTGTTTTTTTTAATATAATCAACCATAGAGTTATTAAAGAAAATCGTTTCAATAAAGATAGCAATATTAAAGAAGAAGGAGAAAACAAAAAAGAGTTGTTTTGATAAGAATAACAAGACTTTTCGTACTTGGGAAAAGGATAGAGTGTAAGATTATCTCAGCTAACGAAACATGATCATTATTACGAATTTACAAGTGAAAATGATGAAGTAATATCTTGAAAATTTTAAAGTTTATATGGAATAGCAAAGGATTATATATAATTTTTTTCCATGGTTTTTTTTTTTTTTTTTTAATGGATAAAATATAAATTTCGAAAAAAAAAAGCAGAAAGAAAAAAATTTCAATTATATGGAAAAATAGAAAAGGATGAAATCCATTCCACATAAACAGAATCGAATCTTTTAATTAATGTACAGATCAAAATAATTTACCTTAATATCCAAATGAACGACATGATTATCGTGTAAATGTTTGATTGCAAATAAAATTTGTTGAATGAAAGCAGCTGCTTCAGCTTCATCAAGGCACTCTTTTGTTGAGACATAATCGAATAATTCACCGCCTGATACTCTTAAAAGGTGTGATGCTGATAAATTTGAACATATTGAAAAAATTTCCCTTCTAATTAATTTAGCTCATTTTGATGCAGAGATAATTTTAACAAACAAAATTGGTCTTTTCAAAATTCAATTCCAGTCAAATCAACTTCTGAATCATTTAATTTCTATCAAAATTTCCATTTCTATCCTAGCTTCTTATGTTTGTTCCTTTTACGACTTAAGCATAACAATCAATCTTAAGAATCATAATGATGAAAAAATTATAGGAAGAGTTAATTCAATAAACAATGCACATCGAAATACTGCTAACCTAATGGATATTTTACTGAAGATTATTACAAACTTTTTTTTTAATATATTTTTTAAATCAATTCCTACCACGACTTTTACCATAAGATCTTGTGCTGATTGACAACTGCTATCAAAAATGTTACCTAGTATAAATATTTTTTTTTTTTAAATAGGTTAGACAATATTTTCAACAACAAGTTCAAACAGAATCATACGAACAGTTGCTTAATTTCAAATTTATGATCATTTGTCTGTTAATGGAAAAGAAAGGGAAAAACTTTTAAGTGATTTGAGAAATAGAATTTAGAGCATAAAGAAATGTAAAATAAGCTCATATAGTATTTCAGATAAATTATTATAGATGATAATTGAGATTTACGAGAAACTGTATTCCAAATTCAAATATTCAATTTCCAATTAGAAATCAGTGCTCGATTTCACAAACACAATTTGACACATAATTGCTTTTTTTTCTTTTTAATTTTCACAATTTCAGAATATTCTATCAGCGTGAAAGACAGACTTACAGTTCAAGGACTAAAATAACATCAGAAGCAGTTTCGTAGACATCGAACAATTTAATTGTATATTCATAGCCACCAATAGCTCGTAATACATCAATTTCTCGTTCGATGTTACAACGTGTAACACCACGGCGTGACGTTGCGTAACGTCGCTTCTTGATAAATTTCGCTGCAAAGTGCTCCCCAGATGATCGATTAATTACTCGTCGAACAACCGCAAATTGTCCGCTAAAATAAAGTAACGCTTAAAAGAAAAGTACGTCAAACATGTAAAAATGGAAGGATTAAATAACTTTCATAATAAAATGATAATTAAAGGAAGCTTTATTTTAACGTATAATCTTGATGGATAACGTAAATTTCGTACGCTTTGATGCAGCACGTAATAAGTGAAAAGCATTAGCGTCATAATAACGTAATATAATATTCATTCCTCGAAGAAAATAAATCAATTTCAGTAATACTGCTTTATTACAAATCTGTTATGTATTTGTTATTTTGGAAAGAAAAATGTAAGGAAAATTGCGTCCCTGAATTCGATAGTTTCCCAAATTAGATAGACTTAAAAGTTGAGAGATTAGATCAGAAGGATTTTTTGAGGAACATGAAAATGTGCTACACTGATTGGACAAATAAATCGAAGTAATTCAGTGAAATTAGAATATTGCACTTGAAATGTAAACGTGATATGCGTAAAAATAAGGATGTTAAGTTACGTGTAATCTAAACAGCACAAAATTAAATCTCAACCAGTTAAATTTAACATGAAAACACCAAATAAGTTTAAATAAAGAATTAATATAAGAGAAAAAAAAAAAGAAATTTGCTTACTTTCCAAGTTCTTCGGCAATTTCGTAACGTTGCTCGAACGGTTCTTCATTGAAACGTGTAGCTGAGGTATCAAAACCTGAGCTTGAGCTATTGCTATTAACCGGTCGACGTGAAGCATCTCTCATAGCTAACGTCCTTCTGTCTTATGCCTACCAAACTATCATCGATTTTGTACACTTAAACAAATAAAAACTTTAAATAATAGTGCTTTCCACACTTGAGGCAAACATTTGCTAGCTACAATTACTATCTAGTTGCTAGAAATTATACGCTATACATTGTAAACGTATAAAAAAATACGTCATTTATTCACGTTATCGAGTAATTCTTTTACAAATATTCAAATTATTGAGTAATCTCTTACAAATATTTCCATTACTAAATTATTCATCAATAATTTCGTAATTTATGAATGACTAAATAAAAATATGTATAAAAGAGAAAAAAGAAATTACCGGAAAAAATTTCTCATCCTTAAGGCATGCATATGTATATAATTTTTTCCCCCTGACGTAAAAAAGAGCAGCTTATCGATAATTTGAAAATATTTTCATCAGTAAAATAACGACCGTAAATTATCATCTGTATGATCAGTGACCTGATTTGTTTGAAGGAATGGTCTATCGTTAATAATTTCTCATTGTAGCTGAAAATTCCACATATTTTTCCAATTAATAAGCAAGATTTAAAAAGAAAAGACGCAGTATCAAAAAAGCTATACGTATCAATATACAAAAAAAAAAAGAAAACAGAATAAGTAAAAACTAGATCAAATGATTCTATTAAAATACCATTTTCATTGCAAATTTATATTTAACTAAAAAGAATGACTGAATAAAATTAATAAATTTCCCATTTCAATGATGTTTTTGTTCTGCATTGTGTTAAAATTTTTTATTTCATGTAAATGCACGCTAATTATGACAAATAATTACATTATCTATTTACTCCAACGAATGAAATTTTGTCATAAATATCGATTTACACAAATATTTTTCCTTCCCTGACAATGAAACTCGAGAAGTTTTTAATATTAAAAAAAAAAAAAAAAAAGAGAAAAAAAATTAGATCTTTTATACGACAATAATATAATTAGCACTTCTGGATGAGTGATATCCACAGATGATTGTGATATATTCAACATTGTGTGCTTCAAATTAAGATCGGTTAACCTTAATGGAAGTAGCATACATAACCTGTCCTTGTCACACAAATCTATCTGATGGGTGCAATGACCTCTGACCAGATTAGCTACAATAATAAACCTTTCACATGCCTCATAAATTGCCATAATATTCCGATAAATTATTAAATATATTTTTGAGTGATCTTATATTATTTGTTCGGTCTTATCACATCGTACAAAGAGACTAGAAGGCATCATTAAACAATGCATATATGATGTCCACAAAAAAAACAAACAAACAAAAACAAAGATAGAACTTAGAATACAATGGCAAAATTTATAAATAATAAGTGTACTCTAATTTAAATTGTCGTAATTTAAGTGAATCTTTGTTCACACATATAAAGTGTATGTAGGAATTACCGGGGAAATATGATTTAACGAAATGGAGGTATGTGAAAAAATGTAGAGATTGTTTGAATTTGATCATATGAATTAGATGTAAAAGTGAAAATTATTCATATTATTGATTCCACATGGATAAGTTTTATTTTAAAATTTAGACGAGTTTTGCTTTTTTTGTTTGAAGCAGAACTTCGTCAAATTAAAAGAAAAAACGAACAATGATCAAATTTAAATTTTTCGTATTTCATTCAATAAAATTTTCCAATCAAAAATTAACACTTCTAGTAAAAAAGTAATATCTAATAAAATTTAGTGATAAAATAAGATTTGATTTAGGCAAATAATTTATGTTTCAATCAGTTATTTAATGAATAATACATGATAACAAATAGTATTTGTACATATACACTTAATTCGGAAATTACGAATGATAATGAAGGTTAAAGTTCAAACAACAATTAGGCTTTTTTTTTTCTAATTTAAAATGCGAAGAATTGCATATAAAATCTACATTTCAAAAAAGAAAAAAATGCATGAAAGTTAATAGATGGTATGTGAAAGAACACGAAAAATTAAAAAATACTTCAACTTTCATAAATTCGAAAATACGTGTGACACGTGAATAGCGAACGGCCAATCTCCTCTAGCAAAAGACTAATTTCAATTATTCATGCTTCAATAAAGCAAGCTAATATTAAGTACGTGTAATGAATCTATGGTACGAGATCCGCTACGTAAGACATTATGAGGATGAGGTAAGGTGAGGTACAGAAAATGAAATGAATTGAAATGAGTGAATTACATGAGATACAGTAAGTGAAATGGATACATGAGGTGCATGAAATTACTTGACCTCGTGCAGGTACGATGAACTACTTTATTAGGCAAGCTGAGGTGCGATCGACGATCACATGGGATAGGTGAGGAATGTGGGTGCAAAAGGTGGAGCACTAATAGATGAAATGACAATTTAAACTTGCTACCCCAGCAGAAAGGGACAAAGATGTCACCGTGCTTCACAACCCTTACACCTGCCAAATAATTATCTTCGCGACAGAAAATATGTACCGATATCACCAATGGTACAGTTTGATAACCTGTAACAAAAACTAATGAGCATTTATAAAGGTAGAAGAATGAAATGATGCATATCTCTAAAGAGAAGTAAAGAAACTGATATAAATGATACCGGTATTATCAATGATGGTGATTGAAATGATAACAGCAAACTGATCCTACTAGCAATTCAAATGATTCATTAGATGACTCTCATCACTTCTGCCAATTAATGTGTAAATCACTTAACAGATCGATTAAACCAACTGTGTCCAATCAGAATATTGAACGATTCATCAGAGAAAAATCATTTAATCACAGAAATATTGATAAACAGAAGAAAGATAAATAAACTTGTGAAGATCTAGTAGGTACCAATATTATAGCAATTGCCAGGTTTTTATTCTAGAACATGCTTTATGCACTCAAATCATATTCTACGACATATAAAATATGATATGATATTGCTATCATAAAAGATAATTGCTACATATATTAGCAATGATCGCTCAAGTTTACGCACTACACGTACACACGTTAAGTAAAAATAGAAATAGACCATTTTCATAGCACTTTTAACCTTTTAACCATAGCTACATACAGGTGAATTTATAAGGATATATGACATGTTTGCAGCATGGATGACAACAAAATTTAGCGTAAACAACATTGGAAGAGGAGAAACTAGTTGAGTTAAATAGTGATGAAGAACTGAAAAGTGTACTTCTCTATCAGTGGAAAATGAATAACAACAATAATATCTAATCAATCAGTATGTAACATTCATTCCTTATAAACTTATGAAATAATTTCATTCTTTATTTTAAAAATAAATCATCATCGAATAATAAACTTTCAATAAATATTAAACGTAATCAAATTAGTAAAATTTGATGGAAAGTTTTAGTTCAATTCAAAACAATGAAAAAAAAAAAAAAAAAAAAAGTAAAAATAAAAAGGAATGCCATACAGAAGGGATGAAATCAGCAATTGATAGTTTATAATGAATGCTTGCTTTCCTTTCCTACCTATGTCTCTAGTGGTTTTGAAATTTTCGAGGAAAAAAAAAAAAAAAAAAAAGTGTAAGGGTGAAAGTGAACAAAATAAAATAGCATGAAAAGTAGAAAAATCTTTTGACTTCTGTAAAGCAAAAATTCAAGAAGCTAAACATCGGTGATAAGGAAAGCAAACTATTGCATATCATATGCTGTTAAAGATTACATTTTGTGATTAAAAGATGAACAATTTACATACCAGTATACTGAGCAATCATCATCGCTTGGCCATTCAAATCATTGATCGTATGAACTCGTACGTGAACAGCGTGAATGATACGAGTAGACATAACTTGGCCACTTAATAATTCAGCTCACACGCATAATCTATCTCTACCCAGTTATTATATCAACTATAGCAATTCATATATGAATAACAACTGCCATTAATGGGTATTTTAACTATAACTATTCGGTTATTTGAATAATTAATTGCACTCTACAGATTCTCCAGACAATAACAGTAATGGGAAGATAATTTGAAAGAAAAAAAAAAAAAAAAAAGAAAGAAATGTAAACTTTTAATTTAAAAAAAAAAAACTAAAAATTTTCCTTCTTTTTTTCCCAAGTTTTAAGATGTTTAGAGGAAGCAAAATGCCTTCATTCTAAAACATCCTAAAATACAGCCCAAAAAAAAAAAAAAAGAAAAAATGGAGGCCACTAAATATTATTATTCAAATGGAACAGTTGATTGGGGAAAAGAAGAATTTTAGTAGAGAAGGATTGAAATTTTTGCGAAACGATCGATGAAATTACACAGCACAGAAAGAAAAAAAAAAATATAGAAAACGATATGCCAATAGGAACTGTTTAAATGAAAAAAAAAACGAAAAAGAGTATAAATGTAAGATAAGGTAGGAAAAACTTCAATAAACATATTGGCAGGTTAATTTGATTTCATTTATACTAAAGAAAGAGAAAAAGAAAGTGAAAGGGGGGAAAAAAAAAAAGAAATATTTTTTTTAAAAATATCTTAAAATGAAAGAAAGAAGAAAAAAGGAAATGATTTGATTCTTTTTTTTTTTTTTTTCAAAATCTATGAACTGATAACTCTAGAACTAAACATTGGATTAGTAGATGGATGCTCTCTACCTGGGAAATTTTCCCATGTCACCATGTCATCTGAGAAAAACCGGTCCTCTTTTTTTTTTTCTTTTTCCCCTCTCTCTCACTCTGCAAAAAAGGAATCATCGAAATTTACTTTGCTTAGAGAAAATGTCCTGTTTTAACTTGATTATAACAAGATCTGACTTTTTTTTTTTTTTTTTTTTAAGTATTCTCCACAGAGCTTCATAATTTGAGTAAATAATTAAATCAAAATTTGCTATACCATCATTAATATAAAGCTGAAAAAAAAAAAAAAAAAGTGAACACGTAAATCACGTCAATAAAAAAAAAAAAAAAAAAAAAAGTAAATTTTAAATCAATAATGTCTGGATTGTTTCATGCTATATTCCATTGGGAAATGCTTTCACTTCAATCTATCTGTCTAAGTAAGACCGCATAACACATTAATAATTTATCTTCCTCTATTTTAATCATAAAATACCGTGACAGTGACAAAGGGACGATAATTATAACAATCTAGCTTTTGAATCCGTTAAGTGGTATATCGATCTTTTGATCAGAGCCTGTTATCGCTATCAATTATTGTTATCACAGTTTTTGAAGAAATTCAATCTTTGACAGTTTTACGTCATTTTTTTTTTTTGAATCATTTTTTTTTTTCTTTTTGTTTGTCATTTTGTAAGAATGGAAATGATTACTTTTTTATTACTGATAAAAATTACCTTGCATCAATAAAGCCTAAAGAAAAAAATCGAAAATAAACTATGATAAAAGATAGCAGAAATATGAACAATTACTAATTGTCAACAATCACTTTCAAACTACTTTATTTTTTAATTTCAATTAGAACTATACTTGAAAATGCAACAACAATTAGCTAATTTAGGTAATAAATTTGACTTACAGATTACATATATATTCAAAAAATATATATATTTTTTATTTATACAAAAAAAAAGACATCAAATCTGACTTTTACTCGCAATGAGCCGCTCAAACTTACTTTCAGACTTCTCTTACATTTTATAGCCCAAATTTCATAGTTATCCGTGCAGGCATCAGAATTTGCAGAAAAAAAAAAAGAATTCTATATTAATATTTATAATATAATTATTTTATTTATTAATATTACTATTTCATAGTGCATTTGTAGGTCTATCGTACATTTCAAACGATATCACGACTTCCTCCTACTTGGCTTTTACTTACTTATTTTTATTTTTTGGAATAAGACGATCCAGTTGGCTCTTAATTTTGGAAGAAGGCTTAAATTAATGGATTCCTAAAATAAATTAATGTCATTAATTCTAAACTGATGCCTTATTTTTTTTTTTTTCTTTTTCAGTTAGTATTTTTCTTTCCAGCAAATCATACTTGACATGCAGCTTATGTACTGGTAGGAAAGCGATGAAACTTCTGTTTGATCTTGAATTAAGTGTTGTTTTGTATGGATAAATGATAGACAAAAGTGAGGATTGTAATGATGATAATTTCAGAAGATAAAATAGCCAAATTAAAGGACATTTAAAATTTTGAATGTGACATATATGGTGCTAAAACGAAGTGTATAAAAGTTTTAAGGTGATGTAGCATTTCCTCTTCGATTACTTATCATTAGTTCATCTACTCATCNAGGAAAACGATAAAACTTGCGGTTATACAGTTTTTTTTTTTTTTTTTTTTTTCAGGTTCTTCAGGTACCGATTAACAGAACCTAACAAAACTTTCCCCTACCAAAACTGATGCAGATCGTACAATTAATTCATCATATCAGTACCATTTGAATAATGAAGAAATCGTAAATAAATAATGGTCGCTACTAGTGCTATTTCGATGACTTTCAAATTAAAAAAATTTGATGAGCAAAAATATAAAAATTTAAAATAAAAAATTGGAAAATCAATCATATTATGATAACAAATATTTCATATTTTTACAGTTTAAATGTTAAAAGTTAAAGAGAAATTAAAAAATGAAACATAGCACAATAATCTATAACAAACTAATTTACTACTACAATTGCTATTCTCTCATCAATGACTTAATAATCAGAATTATTTAATTTATTTGAAATGTAAAATAAGACGAGGTAGTGAGTTAAGATAACAAGACAGGGGAAAAAAAAAGAGAAGAAACTGATCAGCTGATAAAAATAGAGATAAAGAAAGGATTTAAAAAAAAAAAGAAAGAAAAATTGCTTGCATAATAAGCAATAACATGTCGATTTTATTTCTGTCTTTACTTACATTTCATTTGTACTAAGCAGTGAGACATCTGAATTAGCAAATAAATGAATGAATAACTGAGTGAATATAAATGAACAAATGATTAAATTGATTAAAAGTATAATAACGATATGATAAAAATGATTAAAAGTATAAATAACGATATGATAAAATTGCTGTTAGCAGAAAAGAAGTATGGCATTGGACTGGATATGAAAGAAGAGGTGGATGAATGGATGAGAAAGAAGAAGCATGTCAGAATAACAGCATTAATTAGTTTAAAATCAATGCAAATAGACTGATCGAGTTTTGAACGATCTGACTAGGTTCTAGTTAGCTATCTCATCACATCATATCATATCACAATATAACATTCTATCCTTCTTTAAACAGTTTTAAAATATTTCTTATTTTTTGTAGTTTTTTATCAAACAAAAGAAAAAACAAACAAATAAAATAGTGAAATTGATTTAATACCTGAAATTTGTAGTTTTCGAACTTTTTTTTTTTTTTTTGGCACCAAAATGAAATGAATGAAGAAGAAAGATATAGATTGTCGATTATCCATCATTTAACGAAATAAAATAAATAAATGATTTGTTCAATTTCGATGTATGTATATGGTCATCGCATTAAAGCGACCTAATTTGTGTCTGTGATGAAAAAATGAAATGTGACAAAAAAAAAAAGTTTCATAATTTCTCATTACTCTACCAATAATAATGAATTATTGTCCTAAATTTTATACAAGCAAAAATACCTTGAGACCAGTAGATGTAATATTATCGTTTTAATATTAATTAAAAAAAATCTTCAATTTCCTACAAAAAATAAAAAAAGTAGAAAAAAAAAAATTAAAAATGAACAACTGCAGTGTTTCCTTTCTTTTTTTTTAATTACCAAGAATTCCTCTGGTAATTTCTTTGTTTAAAAATATCACGAATAAAAAAAATTAATTTTTTTTCAAATTTACTATTTAATTTTTTTCTTTAAGGCTTTGATATATAAATTTTAATTGACATTTTGATAAACGATACGGCACATCAAGATGGAGTACTAAAATAATAGTAATATCATTGATAATGGTTCATAACAAGTAGCAGCAATTAAAATAATTAGTAACTTTTACTAGTAACAATTAATAACAACAATTTGTTGTTGTAAGACTTGATGGTGAAGTTGTTACTGAAATAATAAAATTATAACTAAATTAGGTTCTTCACCCATGTATACTTTGAAGCAATTATAAATGAGCTTCATTAAGCTTCTGGCTCAGATGCAGCGATTTTTTTTTTTTTTTTTGTTTTTTTTAATTCCGCATAATAAAGGGGAAAAAAAGAAAATCTCCATGAAATATGATAGCTTCTCATTTGAAAATGAAAAAAAAAAAAAAAAAAAACAAATATGATTTGGTGCATTCTCCAGGACCAAATTATAATTTTAGGCGTAAGGCTCCCGGAGTAGCTACTGTAAAAAAAAAAAAAAAAAAAAAAAAAAATTTTATGCCTTCTGTGTTAAACTGAGGCTGCTAAATGGCTGCCGAAACTATATCCAAGTTAAAATTGAACTTTTCTATTTATCACAATAGCACTTTAACATGATTTTATCTTGGAAGCTGATATTTTAAGTAAACGGAATAATCAGCATGATTGTATTCTTCTTCATAGACTACAATTTTTGAGGTTCTATTTGTATAGGTATCGAAAGAGAAAGAGGGAGAGAGAGAGAGAGAGAGAGAGAGAGAGAAGGAGAAAGAAAAAATTAAAGAGAACAATATTACTTCAACTGAGAGAGCGTCGAAAATTAAAATGGGTCATTGATAAGCGTATTGTGAATTTATTGCTGTTCAAAAAAGGAAGTCGGTATGGAGGAAATCATCTGTAATTAACAAAAGTTTCGTAATTGCTAAAGTAGTTGATTTAATATGAATATTATAATAATAGTATTAACAGCAATTAATAGTAATAATGATTACGATTAAGAGCAATAATAACAAAGTAAATAATAAATATTAAAAGTAATAGATGGAGTTAAATTGGATTGCTTGAAGGAATAAATGATAAATGAATAGCAATAGGTGATAATCTTACCACAATGTCTCCACTATTAATGATCAAATGAATCTTTCATGTGAATATTTTAAAATGAAGAGAAATTTAAGCGATAAATGAATGTATTGTATTATTTTATTTTTTGGAAAAAGAAAAGAAATTTATTCACTTTGAATAAAAAGAGAAAAAGGGAAAATTTGTGATTTTTCTAATTTTATTATTACTATTGTAACTACTAGAAATGAATACAATGAAAATTCATTTTTGCATTTATAAAAGTGAGAAAAAATACATTAATTTTTGTTTAAATCAGAAAAAAAAATTACAGGTGTCAGTGAAAAAAAAAAAAAAAAATGAAAGATAGAAAAAAGTCATACAGAAAATATTCCACTAGTTAAGAGAAAAAAATTGGACAAAGTTTAATTCAATTTAGCAAATACTAGCCCGAAAAAAAAAAAAAACAGAATGCAGAGAACGTATAGAACAGCGTAATCATACAATGGAAAATTTTTTTTTTTTTGTTTTTGGCCAGGATTTTATCTAGCAAAGCAATGAAAATGGAGAATTTTGTGAAGAAGTGATGACAATTTGGATTCATCATTACTATAATATTTACGACGAACCTCAAAATCTTTTAATCATTCATTCATTAATTTCTCGTTTCCATCAAAAGTTGATTAATGAATAAATTGAAGAAATGTTTGGAAATGTAAAAATTTCAAAAAGTTACTTTTAAATTTGAATAAAGTGATTTTGCGTATTGCAACATATTAAGAACATGTCATATATGAATCACATTTTGCCAACATTCTCTTAAAGTAAATTTTTGAGAGGTTCGTCGAACCAAGCGGTGAAGAAACTGTTCTTCAAATCAATTTTTTCATACTGAATGAAAGAAATGACAAAAAAAAAAAAAGAAGGAAGACATCCTTCCTGAAGCGATCATCATCAATTAAAAGGTTTAAAAAAAAAAAAAAAAAAAAAAAATGAAGAAATTTACGGCATCGTTCTTAGCACAAATATTGAATGGATAAAAAGGATGAACGAAGGAAAGAATGCAATTGGTAAATGTAATAAATGCGTAAAAGACATACGTATGCAAATAGTACGTGATAAATCAGTGAACTTGGGTAATACGTATTAAACAAAAGTGATATGATTAATAGTAACAGATAAGATAAATACCTAATAGCTGTGGATAATACGTGATAGACAAATGTATCAGTACGAATAATACGCATTAGGCGAATGGATGCGATAAGTGTTAGAAGGGAAGTAAATGAAAGAAAGAAAAATTTGAGAATGTTTGAAAATGAAAGCAAAGATGTTGATGATGATAAAGAAGATAAGGAAATGCAACAAGAAGAGAACGGTAATCAAATACACGATCAAAATGAAATCCAACGCTACTTGAGAGAAAAAAAAAAAAGAAGCCAAATTTACTTTTTCTACTAGTTTAATTCTATGGATTTAGATAACTTAACAAACAAAACGATGGAAAATAAAAATTAGATGAATTTCACTTCGCAAATGCTTATTTATTCCGCGTATAACAATAATAACAACACTGTGTAACGCCGATAAGTACGTATGCGTACTTGAAGANGAAAAAAAAAAAAGAAGCCAAATTTACTTTTTCTACTAGTTTAATTCTATGGATTTAGATAACTTAACAAACAAAACGATGGAAAATAAAAATTAGATGAATTTCACTTCGCAAATGCTTATTTATTCCGCGTATAACAATAATAACAACACTGTGTAACGCCGATAAGTACGTATGCGTACTTGAAGAGAGACAGCGTACATTTTCAATTTTATAAATTCTACGTTCTCCCGACCTCACACGATAACATCCACTTGTTGGCCTTATTTTCACAGAAAAACCAGTTATTGTCTCCTGTCGATCGATGATTTACTGCATCATCATTATCATTATCACCATCATCATCATCATCGATAACAACATCAGATCAAAGAATTATCACTTTTGTCATTTACTATCATCATTGTCGTTTTGGAGACAGAGTAGTTTTATAAAATTTACTGTTTATTTTTTCCTCTTTATTAGCAATCAGATTTATTATTAGAGCCTTTTAGGTTGGGTTACCGATTGTTCTATACATCCAAAGCAGTATTTGTACAATGCGATGAGTTCGGGAATCAAGTCATTTCAGTATTCCATTACAATTCTAGAAATTGGGCATAATTTTTCTCCTTTCCTCTCCCATTTGTCGAACTCCGTGAATTAATTTATATAAGCAGAAAAATTAAGAAAGATTTGGCAAGCTTTTCTTGATAGCAACCAGTCTACTAATCAATTCGACCTAAGCCTAATGAAACATAAAAAAGATTAATTTTATGAGAATATCATGATGACATTATCAATACACATCTCAAAAAAATTTGTCAAAACTCAGCTAAAAAAGAGCTAGGATATGTTGATGGCCAGCAGTCACTATGAGCTATGAAGCCCCACGATTGGCTAACGATGTAAAAAAGGACAAAGTCATCATTCCCTGGTATCACACGGACCGCTCAAAACTATCCCAACAGTGCTAGTCATCGAAACATTTCACCTTTTTTCGTGTTTAAATGTAATCGTTGAAACTAACTGGATATTCATCTGACAATACAAGCTTAATATATATGTACAACGTACCTATGAGTACTATCACACAATCCATCAAAATCAACTCACACTATCGGTGGATGAAACAACAGTGAACATCGGAATGGTGAAAAAAGTAGTACTTGCTAAGCATGTTTCGAATCATTGATATGGAAATGTTAAGGAGTGAAGAAAAAGTATGAATGCCTCCCCATAGTTGGTGGGAACTGAGATGAGCCTCGTGGAATCGAGAAGAGCTGCGTGGAATCGAAGAGCGCCGCGTGGAATCGAAGAGCGCCGCGTGGAATCCAGAGGAGCTGCGTGGAATCGAAGAGAGTCGAGCCGAGCATCACCACCCACGACAACCTCTCATCATCACCAACACTACCACCAATAGCAATAGCCATAGCAGTAGCATAGCACTGTTGCTGTTGACAGTGACATCACATCACTTCACATCACTTCGCTTCACATACACATACACACACATGCCCACACACACACACATACACATACACATACCCACACACACGCATACACACACATATACCCACACATACACACACATACACATACACATACCCACACACACACATACACACACACACATGCCCACACACACATACACATACACATACACACACACACATGCCCACACACACACATACACACACACACACATACACATACACACACACACATGCCCACACACACACATACACACACACATGCCCACACACACATACACACACACACATACACACACACACATACACACACACATACACACACACATACCCACACATACACATACATACACATTTATATATTAGACATACAATGTTGCAGGTGTATAGATATACACAGGTACATACAGTGACTGTCCATTTTCAAAAATTTTAAATTAAAGGCGATTATAATTAATTAGCAGGAAGCTTTAAACATCACGCTTAGACGTTATGCTTAGAATGGTGTATGAAGTTTAGAAGTTACACTTTGAATGCATCATCATCTTGAGCCTAAGTTTAGAATGTTTAGAATAAATCATGTATTAGAAAGCAAACATGTTTATCCGATAACTGTTTCGTTGTCCTTTGACAATGAGCTAATTAATTAAATTATATTAATATTATAGGTATTTTTCTCGTAACTATTACGACCAAAATTTGTGAAATGTAGGAATTATATTAGTAAAAATTTTTTGTAAAAATCCAAAACTTCCTAAAAATTTTGCGCAACTTTCTCGTGAAGTAAGAAAAAAATTTTTTTTTGAAGTTTAAATTTGTAAATATGAGAATGAAAAGAAAAAACTGCCTGCGAATGAGCATTAATGCGGAATGATGAAAGCACTTTATCATATAATTCTTTCATATCTCGCCATTTACAAGTAAACGGATTGGATACTAAGGAATTGTGTAGTATACATAGCAGCAATACCTGGCAGGTTGCTAATGACAACCTGTAACGGGACCAACTACGAATATTTACTTTCGAACTTATTCCGAAAATGCTTCTTAATCACAAATCTCACAGGAAGAACGGAGAGAGAGAGAGAGAGAGAGAGAGAGAGAGAGAGAGAGAGAGAGAGAGAGAGAGAGAGAGAGAGAGAGAGAGAGAGAGAGAGAGAGAGAGAGAGAGAGAGAGAGAGAGAGAGAGAGAGAGAGAGAGAGAGAGAGAGAGAGAGAGAGAGAGAGAGAGAGAGAGAGAGAGAGAGAGAGAGAGAGAGAGAGAGAGAGAGAGAGAGAGAGAGAGAGAGAGAGAGAGAGAGAGAGAGAGAGAGAGAGAGAGAGAGAGAGAGAGAGAGAGAGAAAAGGGAGAGTGTCATACAGAAATTGGTAAACTTTAATTTGAAAGAGTTGCATTAGTCTCAGCTGAGTAAAGCACTGAAAGCAACACCTGTCCACGTGAGCTTCCTCGAATGTCGAGATAGAAACGTGAAATACGTACTCAGTAGATTACTGTTGAGAGGAGAAGAGATGGAGTGCATTCGATTAGATTGAGAAATTTTACTATGATCTTGGAAAATTAAACTTTGAATTTGATACTGGAATAAAGAAGAAAAAAGAAAAAAACAATGAGAAGAGAGGACAGAGAATTAGCGTAGCACAACATTTCGAATTAATGGAAAATTGAAGAATTTAAAACTTCCATTCATTTGAGCCATTTGAAAACCAAATTGCACAAGTATTGGATGAAGCTCACCATCACTAAAAAATAATCTTAAAATTTTTATCCAATTTTAATAGAGAAAAAAATTTTCAGCAAGGAACTATGTTTTTATGAAATGAACTGTTGTAGTTAACAAATAAAAAAGCTAGATAAAACTATTTGAAGGAATAGCAATTGGAAAAAATACATCTTTTCTTTTTAACAGTGAAATTTGATAGCTTACATCAATTATTTTTTCTTCAAAGATTTTAGAACATTTTCAGTATTTGAAGATATGACTATTTTCTAAACAAAAAAGAGCTCAAATTTTACCAGTTGTAATGAATGTAAAGTCAGAAAATCACTTAATGACTTTTGTCTTTAATTGGAAAATAAAGCTTCAATCTTTCTATAGGAACGAAAATAGTAGTGATAAAAGAAGAAATAACTGAATAATACACTGATTAATTGAGGTTCCGAAGCACTTTAGAGAGCTCTGAGCTAAGCCGTTTCAATCATATGTCAAAAATATCTGACATTTAATAGATATATGGATATTATGGGCATAAGCTATAATAAATGTCAACTATGGTGATGATGACAACATGCTAAAATAGACGAATGATCTCTGAAAAGTGAAAAAGCGGAACTAGCCCAACTATATGGAATACTTTGCTGAAACGGTATAAATGATACTAAAACTTTGGAAGGACTGGAACATGTTTGATCTTAAAATCTGTTTAACTTAAATTAGGAAGTATTCTTCTAACAGTTTTCTTTGTATTGTATTTGTTTCCTCTTCATCTATCACAATTACCTTCCCATCATTGTTTTAAGCCTAATTCTCACAACTTTGCCCGCCTCACTCCGCGAACCTATTTTATTTAGGATTAGCTGCTACTTCGTATATCATTCTTTGGAAATTAATGCTTTGAACTATCTTTCAATTAAATGAAGTTCTAATTCTCGTTGATCATGAACTGGACAAATTAGTTCGACAAATGCAATATCGACCAGAAGCCATTTTTTTCTTTTAACTTTATCATGGCATCTCAAGTATACAAATCTCAGCACAACAAAAAAAAAAAAAACCATCAAGTGAAAGCATACTCATACAGGAAAAACATTCTGTCAGTGAAACAAACAGATGCAGTTTGACAGTAATCATGGACGGCTGATAAATCTTTCTAAAAGAACTGTCAGTCAGGAGAGAATAATATAATTTGTGTAGGCATGCTTTAAAGAGAATTATCATGCCATATGCTCTCAAGAAATTCAACTTTTGACTGCAGTAATTCGTTATCAATATTCTTTCGAGGCTTTTTCAGCGCCATGTGAAAAAAAATTAAAAGACCTTCCGCAAACAACTTGTGCTGCGGTGAATTAACCACATTTTGAAACATATCCAACAGTGTTTGCTGTGTACTTCGGAGCAACACTGTTGACAAAATAATTCGCAAGAATTTTGCAGTTATTTTATCAATTGCGCCAAATTCAATCACCTGAAACAAGCATTTAAAATGTGAATGCCATATTTCCAAATTCCATTGTTGCCAGCAAAATAAAAAACAAAATAGGCCGCTCTTTTTCAAAAATATAGCATCAATAGAACATATTTTCCTTCTACTCGGATAGTTTTCAGCAGTTTAGTTTAAAAATATAAATTTCATCAAATCACAATATGAACAGTTTAAAAAACGAATAAATGTCCTGAACTGGAAACAAATTTAAGTATCACCACCCTATTACTTTACTACCAACAGCGCAATTCACATCTACTTTCAACTTGGTATTGTGAGTAACTGTTTAATCAACTAGAAATGCAGAAATTATACCCCGAAGTGTACTTACTATACGTATGAGACTCTAACTAAGGAAATCATCCAGTGAATATCGGGAAAAAAACAGCACTTCATGGTGACGTATAACAGCACCTTTAGAATGGTAATACCAACCGACCGTTTAACCACTAAATCAACAATAAGCAGAGCTAAATTTTTACGCTGCATTTCGCTTATTTGTGATAAAATCTTGATCCGATCCCATAATGCATATTGTGTGGTGAGCTGAAATATTTCTTAATCAAATTTAGTCTCTGAATCCATATTTTTGAAATCTAAAATTAAACGCATAAAATTTTCTTCTTTCAAGTTATCCAGCTTAGCCTGAGTTCCTTCCCTTACTCCACTTCACAGGCACTGAAAAATTCTTCAGTTTGTAGAGATGACAATGAAAAGAATGTTTAGCAATCGTTCCAGAAAAAAAGATGCCTGGAAAGCCTGTGACTAATTCACGGACACTCCAAATTTTTGGGAAAAGCAAACTGTTGATGTTTAGTTCACTATTTACTACTAGAAATGCTCAGGAATGTCATACCTATTCAATACTTCTTTTTAAAAAAAGTCTAGTAAAAGCATATTTCATCCAAAACTGATTAACTTATCGAGAAGTTTGATAAAAGAGTCCTAGAAATCAAGAGAAAAATACCTTGAATCGTTTATGATAACAACACAGACGATCGATAATAGCAGCATAATAGCCATTATAAATATTTTCTCGTAATGTGCAGTGAACACAGATGTGCACTATTTCTCTTTCCTGTTGTCCTTTGAGGGAAAGTTTTATCAACTTTTCAAAAGCATCCACTTCATCCTGAAACGAAGATAGTTAATGATTATTTCAAATAAAATAAGCTAAAGGGGAAAGTAGAAATATGACATGGATGGATACGAGAGTAGAATTAATCGCGAAAAAAAAAGATATACTGATATCTCACATAAAATCTAATAACCAAGTGGAAAATTTACCGTCGAAGACATAACAGTGCAAAAAATGTCGCGTCTAATAGCTGTATTCATTTTAGCTCTTTTGGCAAGTTGCAGTAACGATGCATCAAATTTTAAGCTTTTTCCAGCGAACTTATCTTCGGCTTTATTTTGCAATACTGGAGTATCTGGGAACCAGGCCGCACCAACAAGCCACCAACGTCCGCGTTCCGTTATATGTAATATGTCATCTACATTCATTGGCAGCTCTTTCTCTTTGTTTACTTCTGCATTAAAAAAGAAAAAAAATGAGACAAAATTGAAAATAATAATAAATGAAGCGACCTAACAATTCCAATGATCAAATTATTATGCAGCCCTCCCACTTTTCTAGTTACGCTTTTTTCTAGCTCTCACATAAATTACTTATGTTTGGGTATTCCACTCATTTCAATTTTATAAATACAAAAATACTGTCAAGCAGAGAAGCACATTTTCTTTTCAACAGCAAATCACAAAAAAGTGTTTGAAAATCAATATTTCTAGTAACTAATGAATAAAAAGTAATTTTCAACAATCTAATGGCCAATACAAAGTAATGGTGAAATGAAGTCACAGTCACCAGAAATTTTAAAATCTCCAAAGCACAGTGACTGGATTCAAAATTACGGACTTTATACAAGATAAAAACTCATAAGTAACAGTAGCATACTTCTTGTCAGCCCACGAAAAATATTTACGTAGTGAGTATGCATCGCAGAATCTACCATATTTGTGAATTTACGAATATTTGCATTCTTTATTGCATTGATTTCATCCAAAGTATACTGCAACTGTCGTCTGGAACAAATGGAGATTTTGATAGATTTTAATCTTCAACATAACATAGACATACTCATAATTTTCGGATTTCTTTTCAATCTATATTGAACTTCTCTTGATCTTACGCAAACCTTACATAAAAATCATATACTTATGCTTCAAAATACCTGGCAAATACCTACGATTTAGACGTTTCTGGAAGCTGTGAGAAGAATGACTGCGTTTCCATTATACATTTTTGCAAAGCATCTAAATCCCGACTCCTCATAGCACTGCCACAGTCTGAGATAGAAAGAGCATGAATTTTAGAACGAAAGCTGAGGAAGTATATTCATTTTTAATATTTCTATGGCATATTCTTAAAGGAATATGACAAAAATGAGCGTTTGTAATTACTTACAATCCTTAACAAATCTCTTTTGTTCCTTTTCATGTAAACAAGAGTTTGAAAACTTACAACTCAGGAAAGCTTTAAAACAAGTGAGACATTTGTCGTTGACCTGTTCTCGTAGACGCTGCATAACTTCGATAATGATAATGGCTTTGATTACCTGCAACAGCAACATTCATTCATACCACCATATAGTAGCAATATGCAACTACTAGGTCCTCAAAGGAAAATTCTGGTTATACTAAATGAAAAGTGAAAATCTAATATTGATGTGTTAAGTAGAGTAGCAGATAACAAGATAATTCTGCTTCATTTAAATCTGCAATTATATTTGGTTTCTAGTAAACAAGATTCTTTAAAATACACTAGTGGTCAGATGGCACATTTAGAAAAATTTATTAGTAAAAAAAAAAATGCAAATGAACACCTTGAAATTATATAACTCCGCAAGTAAAACACAAAGATTTTCAAGGGATTTGCCCTCTGGTAAAAGAGCAATGGTTTCCAAGATTTTCACGATGTAGTTCTCAATAAAAAATGATGCTGAAAGGTTATAAAAGGAGGAATTAGTAATCTTATATCAGAGAACATATGCATAAACGAACAAGGTAATTACTTGAAAAAGAAAACTTAAGTGTAACAAACTTCATTCACTTATTTATTTTCCCAACACTTTTAAAAACCATCTAGGTGTAAAATGTATCATAAAATCCACCAACAACTGATACTCAAGACTATGTATTTGATTAAAACTTTTACAAAATACAAGCTTACAAGCTTCGTTTGAAACTGTTGTATGAATAAGTGCAATGAATAGGGCATATTCTGTGATAAGCCTATCCGGCAAACGGTAACTTACATCGATCATGTTTATAATTTCCAAAAAGAATAACTGCTTCACTTCTGCAATTATAGATACACAAAGAGTTTTATATTAAGCAGGACAAAGAACTACAAAAAGCTGAAAAATAATTTATTGAATAAAATTTTACCATTATGTCCTCTGCTGGAAAATATATCGGAAAACGTTTTCACAGCACTCACTAAAGTGTGCTCATTTAGTCGATTGATTAAACCACGCAAAGATTTTTTCAGCTTTAAAAAATCTTCCGTTTCTAACAGTTTAGCTTTTTGCTCCAGTTCGATAAGTTTTCCTTTCGCACATAATTTTGAAGGCAAAACTTTGCCTGTATCCATATTAACGAGCCGACCATAAATATCTTCTTTCAAATTAACAATATCAACTCTCTCATGTTCGCTGTCTTCATCCACTCCACTGCTTTCTTCTCTCTGAATTCCCAAAAAAAAGTGAATCAGTGATCTGTTTTCGAAAATCAACAACAATGGAATTCACAAAAAGATATATATATGTATCTTTTTGTGAATTATATATAATATATATGGAAGAAGTATGGTCCCAAAAGTTAGAGGAAGTAAGGAAATATACATAAGAATCATAATCACAACCATTTGAATAAAATTCGCACTGACTTTTGTCGCAAAATCTTTTTCCGAAGAGTAAGTTCCAGAACAACTATCTCCATTATTGCTTCCAGCGTTTTCGCTTTCTTCATCGTCAAACCTTTCAGTATTATTCAGACTAATATCATCTCCTTCTTCATCATCATGTTTTGGTGATTTTGAATCACACACTTCAAGAAGGTCTATAAAAAACAATGGACTTGGCCATATTATACTACCCAACTGCAATTAGGACAAAAAGCAAGTTACGTGATCTTGGGATTTTAAGTAAATTTAATCAAAAATGGATCTCGAGTCTATATGCAATTCAAAAAAAAAAAACAAAAAATAATAATAAAACAACAGGTATTTGTGAAGCACTATAATAAACGCACAGTCGAGTCCTTCGGCACGAAATACTTCCGGCATATTTTTGCTTTTTCGCTTTTTGTAACCAAGAATTCGTTCATAGCGATGAATTTCCACATTATCCTTATCAATACCTCGAATAAGCTCTTCCTTTCGTATTTGTTCCAACTTCATAAAAAAAGGACTTGACTATGTAAAACTGAATTTTTTAATAGACATTAACTTTGTTCAACTAACATGACTGATCTTAGCTAATAACAGTCTCGAATTCACTTAAATCATGTGAGAAGTAAGGATAAATTTACAGTTTTCTTTCTGCGTCTCCTCCTACACTTTTTCCTTGTCTGCACAGTCTTCAAAACACTGTTTGTTTGATAATCATCAGCATTTTTCTCCTTCATGATGATATCGCCAATCTGTAACAAGAGAAAATCAGAAAAATATACCTAAGACATATATTAATAATATTTTAAGGAATATTGAACGGAGGGAATACGGAAGAGTTCCTTGTAACACACAAAGAAAACAAAAGTGATACCTTTTTATGGCAATTATATGCATCCCGACGAAATTTTTTGGCTTCCTTTTTACTCTTTCTTATCATCTTTCGCTTACAGTCACACAATACATTATCTCCAACGGCCATAATGCTTGATATACACCAAATTTATGAAAAGAATTTCCATTAAATCAGCTTTTTTGAATTTCCCAGTTATTCAAGAGAAGTTTCGCTCTTCATTTATACATATTTTTTAAAGAAATTGAAAGAAAATATATTAAAAAATAAATTTACATGCACATATACATATAAATAAATATAGTAGGTCATATAAATATTAGAAAAAGATAAAAGATGATCAAAGAGGAACTAATTCAGATACTCAATTCATTTTAAGAAATATATACAAAGAGGAACTAAGGAGCCAACTAAAAACAAAACAGCTAACAAAGCAATAAGTGCACTGGTACGGTCGCGGCCCAGATGGATTTTGCATCAAATTCTCTCAGATACCGGTGCTTCTTTCCTATTCAATAGAAATTGCGAGTGGTGAAGTTTCTTGCATGACAAATGATATCTAATGCTAGTTGTAATTCAAGCCAAGAAAGAAATCAAAGAAGACATAATGTTATGATACTTAGAAGAACAAAGTGCTTTCTGTTTGCTAGAAATGCTAGAAGTTGTATGAATTCATGTTTATTTTTACGACCTGAAAGATGACCAGTAGTTTGAGGAATCAAGAGGAGTTCTACCTTGCTAATCATACTTGTATGGCACTGAAAAAGCCTCGAAAGAATATTGATAACGAATTACTGCAGTCAAAAGTTGAATTTCTTGAGAGCATATGGCACGATAATTCTCTTTAAAGCATGCCTACACAAATTATATTATTCTCTCCTGACTGACAGTTCTTTTAGAAAAATTTATCAGCCGTCCATGATTACTGTCAAACCGTATCTGTTTGTTTCACTGACAGAATGTTTTTCCTGTATGAGTATGCTTTCACTTGATGGTTTTTTTTTTTTTTGTTGTGCTGAGATTTGTATACTTGAGATGTCATGATAAAGTTAGGAGAAAAAAAATGGCTTCTGGTCGATATTGCATTTGTCGAACTAATTTGTCCAGTTCATGATCAACGAGAATTAGAATTTTATTTAGTTCACATGAAATAATTAGCAATATTTTTCAGTCAAAAACAAGATGAAGATGAAAGATGAAAAGTGATAAATTTGGAAACATATTTTTAGTTTTATAGTTCAATTTCTTCACATATTTTTAAAATCATTTGGCCTCATCATTTTGCTTTCCTTGATTCTGTTTTTCGCTGTTATTTTTCAAGTTTTAAGAAAATTTAAGCTTTCAATTCCCGCTTAAGATATTCTGCTTGCAATATCAATACATATATACCATTTTATATACTTTTCCATTAATATATTTTGCACATCTTTCTGTGCGAATAGCAAGTGTTTCTCAGTTGTTTCATAATTATCTGTTTACCTTTTTTTTTTTTCTTTTTTTTTTGAATTCAGATAAGAATTTAGGCAGAAAAAATATTCACATGAATTTCTTTTGAACAAGTATTTTATAAAGAAAAGGGTGAAACAAAGAACAACATGAACAGGTGTACGCAACAAGCAAGCTAATGATTACTGCAGCAGCTCTTTAATATTAATTACGGTTTTAAAGGAACCAATTCCTACTACGATCACGTTATTGAAAAGATGTGGAATATATAGGAAGGCCAAAGTTGATACTTATTGCATTTATAGCTCATTTAATTAATAGATCTTCTCTAATACGGTAGATGTCTTCTCAGCATAATTTTCCGTACTTTCGCATTGCCCGTCGTGTGACGCGACGTTCCATTCATAATTTTATGCACTTCTCCGTGATCTCTTCTCAAATTACTATCATGAATGAAGAACTTCCACAAATAAAGCATTTGTGTGGTTCCATGTTTCCGCTTACTTTTTACCAAATAACTTTTCGTAATGAATCTCTTATCGCATTGATTGCATAAGCCCTCATTAAACCTCCGATAATGCTTAGTCATTTCAGTGCTCGTAATAAATCGCTTCTGGCATTATTTACATTCGTTTTTCGTCATTATGTATCCGTCTATGGACATCTAAATTGTACTTCTGAGCAAACCATTGATCGCAAACGTCACATTGGTATTTTCCTTTGGTTTTGTTCTTTTTACTAGCAGGCAGAATTTCATCGCCATTTCTGTTCTGCAGAGCATTTGATGAATCCTGATGCCAAGCTGATTCAACGACGTCTGTATTGAGAGGTCTGTTTTTTTTTCGGCAAATTTCGGCAAACTAAAATACAAATTTGAAGTACCGTTTCATTTCTTTCATGCAGTTTTCTCTTACCAAATGATGCTGGACGTGTTGGGGAAGTTGATGGATTGACATTCCTGAAGTTCTTCAGTTCATGCATGAGTTATGGAACTGATTGTAAAACATTTAAATCTAGATCTTTCAGAGTAAAGAAATAATCTAGCGTTTACTTACTGTAACTTGCGCAATATCTCATGGCAATTCAAGTATTACGAGGCAATAAACAATACCATAATGATTGTTGAGCAGGATCTGATAATCATTCCTAGTAACAGAAGTTGATTCTTCCGCTAAATAAAAGTATCACAAACTTTTTGAAATCCACGAACATTAAGCTGCTAATAAAATTCCCTGAGAAACATGAACGAGAAGCATTGACACTGTCACTTCCTCACTTGTTTCGTAATAATAATCAGTCAGTCGAATGCAGCGGTTTCTAATAATGATTTTACCAGCAAGACTGAATTTTGAGTTTCTGGTAACTGACTAATTTTTGGCCATACACACATCAAGTTCTTTTAATCAGTCCTTTTCAGTGCTTTAGCATGCTAAAGAATAATTTTTTAACTCTCAACACCGCTCCAAAACAATTCATGCTAATTCCGCTGTTTTTCCTGCTGCAAATAGTAACTTAAGTTTACTGTAGGTACACTCAACCATGCAGGAAGCGATTTACTAGGAGGAATGAAGTAACTAGGCATTATCAGAGGATTCATAAAGGCGAAAAACTGCACCAATGCGACCAATGTAATATGCAGTTCTTTGCGAGAAATGAATTGGTAGTACATAAGCGGAAACATACAGGCGAGAAACCATACAAATGCTCTTTGTGTGGAAAATGTTTCGCTCATAATTGTAGTCTGCGAGATCATCAACAAAAAATGCACACGCTAACGCATGGAACCTCGCCTAATATGACGAGTGAGCGGAAAATTGATTGTGTTGAGAGGACATCTATTGTAATTGAGAAGATAATTTCATCAGCTGGCTTATGAATTCAGGGTTCTGTATTGCTTCACAATTAGTTTTTACAGCATTCAGTGCATTCTGTTTTCTGATAACAATTAGCAAAAATGAGTTTAAATGAAATTAGAGTTATCGAAAAAATTGAGCAAATATCATCAAATTTGGTTTTCTTCCACCTTCCTTTCTAGTATTTCTTTTGCAATTTCCATTTCTTTCCAATATCAGATTTGTACCGAATTAATTATATCACGCAGTTCGGATGTTCTGTAGATTTTGTCAATGTCCTGAAATGCTTTCTTTGCATTCCATCTAGATTATGCATAGTTTTTAAAAATAAATTGAATTAAACACCGGCCAAAAGTCAACGGCCAACTAAAACGTTATGATTTTGATGATTCTTCTTTGAAGGTTCATTGCAGCTTATCGAGGTTATGACAAGTGATATTACGTTTGAAAAAAACAACGAATCATTTAAGAAGAAAAAAGAAAGATTGAAACGGGGGAAAAAAAAATCTAACCCGTAATTCACTGATCCATACTTTTACGTTTTTTTTTCGTCGCCTTTTCGTTTTCTTATCACCTACAACTGGTAACCTTCTATCAC